>PVKB01004112.1:0-66622 GCA_004027205.1 Ctenodactylus gundi
AATGGAAACAAAATAGGTTGATCAGTCAGAATGTTCTTTAGTGGCAGACAGTACAGAAGCAAGCGGACTGGGGGCTTCTCATAAGAAGTGGAAAAGTTGACTGCTACAGATGTCACTGCTGCCCCAGCCTTCCTGTCTTATCTCCTCTGCCATTTAAGAGAGAATTTGGCTTTTGAGCACATGTACAAGATGGCTGCTGTACTTCCTAAATCATGTCTGTGTTCCACATAGAAATAATGACAAAGAGTAAGGACTGAAAACGGTGAGCCCAGCTGAGTCTGCTAATCATAAACTTTGCTACATAATCCACTAGTTAATTTGCACGAATCCTTCACTTATCCATAAGCAAGTCCCTTGGCCATTTTTTGCTAGGGATGAGCAGAGAGAACCCCAGTGGCCGCAGTCTACCAGCTTTTAAGATTTTAAAGCAGAAAGGAAGCTTTTCCCCTGTCCTCATTCTTTTTCTCTGCATTGTGAGGCATTCTAGTTAATTCTCTGATCAGCCATGAAAAGAATTGCATGTATTTCTAGAATGATGTATTATTGTGTCAGGTATATGCTAAACCCAGAGAACTATCTTTTAGAAAATATTTTTTATGAGTTTATTTCTGCCAGGCTTACATCAAAGAAGTGCTTGTTAGGTTTAGAGGTTTGCAAAATTTCACGTAAAGATGTTTGGCAAGAACGTTTCATTGGTGATTTGGTGTGTTTTATATCATGTCATAACAGGAGGCCGTAAAATCAGGTTGCCTCGCTGTTAGTAATTCTCAGTTTGATTGTATGAATGAGAGTGATGGCGGCACATTGTCTTTTCCATTCCAAGTCTGTGTTTTCTTTTTGCAGTGAATAACTACCTGGCAGGAAGTGGGGTATTTCTTTGACACGGGGCTGAGAACTGGTTCTGCAACAGTCTTTCATCTCACAGTTTTCACCTTCCTTGGCTGCTGTCTCTTAATTGATAATTTCTTGGTATAATAGAAGTGTGATTGTATGTGTGTGTGTGTGTGTGTGTGTGTGTGTGTGTGTGTGTGTGTGTGTGTGTGTGTGTGTGTGTGTGTGTGTGTGTGTGTGTGTGTGTGTGTGTGTGTGTGTATGCGGTATTGGAAATTTAAAACAGGGCATTCACATTGCCATACATTGCCAGCTATTTTTTATACTTATTTGCTTTTTGTTCTGTTTTTGTTTATAATACAAGATCTCACTAATTTGTTATATTGCCTACACAGGGTTTAAACATAATACCCGGCCTCAGTTTTCCAGACTGCTGAGGTTAACAGGCTTGCAGGACTCTACTTGACTTGGCGGTGTGATTTTTAAATGTTATGCTTTCTTTAACTTAATTGAGGAATCATTTAAAATAATGAAACACCTTTCCCTCATTAACAAAGGTAAAATATAACTTCTCTTAAAAAGCAGAACAAATGTTTATTCAATTTGCTAAAATTTTTAAGATAGGAAATTAATGTAACAATTACCTTTATGTCTTTGTGTTAGGCTCTTTTTTGGTGTGTTTTTGTTTGTTTTTACTGTCTCTCATATTTTCTTTTTCCTCTTTGCTTTTTCTAAGACTATTGTTATAAATTCATGAGCTTTTATTTATTCCAATGTTACTCATTTTCAGGAGCTATGAAACAACAAAATTATTAAAAGACGTACACAGTGAGGCCTTCCGGATGTAAGATGTTTTGAGAATTAACTGTCTTGTTCTGCTTAGTAATTCAGTGTAATAAAAAAAATGATGGTTTCTGTTATGAAATAATAAATACCAGAAAAAAAAAACAAGCAAACAGAGAGTTTCAGTTCTTTCATGGTCTGTATCTACTGGTTTACTTTTAGACTATATATTAACTATTAGAAAAATATATTGCTAATTTCCATGGCATAAGAGTATTAGATATATGTAGGAAAGTAGCTTTATTTTAGGTGACATATCTAAATGAACTCGGGGATGTAGAATCGTGATGCATGCAGCTTAAATATTATTACCTCTATAAAATGGTTATAAACATAAGTAGTCACAAAAGCCAGACAAAGTGAACATGGCCAAGTGTTGTTAAATGTTGAATTTATGTGAAGTGTAGTTAATTATTCTTTCATCAATTCAACTTTTATGTGTGAAAAACTTTATTTAAAAAGCTTTAGGAAAATAAGTGGCTATGGCTACTTTGAAAATGCCACAGACTTTCTAAACTTATTAGTATAAACAGTGTTTTTTGAAATATTTGTTTTTGCCTCAAAGGATTGGTGCAACAGTTAGGCTTCCAGATGAGATTTCAAGTCTCATTTATATATTGAGAATCAGTTTATGATTTTTTTTAGAGAGTCTTCTTCTAACCTTGAGTAACATGTAATACTCTAGGAAGGAAGTTTTAAAAGAAGTCACAGGCTCCTTGGTGAAATTTGTCCCAAAGTGATTTAAGGCTTTATAAATATGTCTTTGAAAAACTAATATTTTGCACACTTGACTAGGAATCTTACACTAAAGATCGGAAAACTGCTGGTTAATAAATACTTTAGGTTTGATGAACCATTTAGTGTCTATCACCCTTGTACAACTTTGCCTTTTCAATGCCTAGCCACAAAAATTGTTCAAGTGAAAGAGTATGATAGTTTGGTAGTTTTTCATTAAAATTTTATTTAGTTAAACCTTTTGCAAGCCTGATTTAGTGTGAAGAAATAATGTATGCAGACCTCTGCGATTGTTTCAACATATAGTGATAGTTTGTGGATGCCATTATAACCTCTTTCTTCTCAAGAACAATCTTAATGCTGTTTTCTTTCTAAAGAAATTTCATACCTCTCTTCTCAGTTAGTTAACCATTTATTTTTAATGTCTCTGCCTATGCGTTCCCCTCCCAGGATAGATTCCTTGAGTAGGTAACTTCCTGAACTCTGTGATTTTATCTCTTACATTTATAACAACCATAAACTTATATTGTGATCTAATTAATCAAATTAGTTGCATGATTGATTAATGACCACCTATAATATAAGACATTGGGGATGGGAAATGGTTTCTGCTTTTTTGTGTTTTTGGTCACAGTTGTTTTCATTGGTTGGTCTTTCTTTCTTTTTCTTTTTCTTTTTTGAGACAGGGTCTTTCTCTGTAGCCCAGGTTGGCCTTGGACTCAGGACAATCCACCTGCCTCAGCCTCCCAAGTGCTTGGATTGCAGCCATCCACCACCACACCTACCTTTATATGGTTCTGGGAAATTGAACTCAGGGTCTTGCACTTACAAGTCAAGCCCTTTAACCTCTGTACCATTTCTCCGGCCCTCATTGGTGTTTTGTTATCCGTGTTTTGTCACTAACCCAGTAGGGTATCTAGCAACTATTTGTTGTGATGATTAATTGATGACCTTCCAGTCTTGGGTGCTATTATACTGTAAATACAAAGAATAGGAGAGAAGTTCAAAAGACAGGCCTAGTGAACTCATTGACTTGTAAGCTAGAACGTGTTTTTATTTCCTCCCTGACTTTGTTTTTTTTTTTTAGTGCCAGTAAAATTACAATGTAAGAAAGTTGATGTAAAGCCCATTTCTTAGCATTTTAAACATTGAGCTGGGCAGGTTCTGAAGGCTTTGTTTCATGGCTAAGAGCCCTTGCCTGGCTGGTGTATGGCCCTGGGTTCAATTCTCCATCACCCCACAGGCTGAGCATGATGGAACATGACACAGCTGTAGAAAATAATTGATTAAATGGAAAATAAAGTCCTGCGCCACTGGGTCTGGCTCAGTTAAAGAAATACCTGGTCATTCTTGAGGAATCTTCTAATTTCCTACTATATTTGAAAAGTTTTAGAATTCCCATCATGAAGTAGCCAGATGTGCCTTAGTAATTGATACTTGATTTTGGTTATTATAATTTGTTTTCCATAGAATTTTGAAATGCCCCTTATGTTGTTTGAGATTGATTCCAAAAAAAAAAAAAAAAAGAAAATCTAGCCCATCAAGCTCCCAGTTATCTGTTCACAAGATATGATTCCAACTATTAACCATTTAATTTTTTATATACACAAAAGTTCATCTTTTATTATATTGGTTCATTCTTCTTTTGGATCTTGCCCTTGAGTTTTTCCAACAATGTGACTTTCCAAACTTTGAAATTTAAGTCAGTTTGTTGCCTAATTAGCTTGCCCTGTCTAGGCTAGTTTAATTGCTCATTTCTCATATAATGATTATATCACAACCAAAATAAAATGAATACAATTTTTAAAAATTCATTGCTTACTTTTACAATAGTCTCTTATTCATTATGCTCTATAGTGAGCATATATGGAAATATGATTATATTATTAGTCAAATAATAAATTTGGATTTAATAGTTTTCATCTACTTCATAGATGTAAATATTTCTTTCAAAACTGGCCTACCCTTAACAGAAATATGATTTAGCTAGAATAGCTCTTTGTCATTTATTATAACTTATATACATATCTATTTGCTGGTTTTTATATTTTTATTGGAAGTTAACAAAAACTTCATACTGATGACCTGGAGGAAATGAGACATCTATGAAGGTAATGCTTCTATAGTTTATGTACTTAAGATCTGGTTTTTGTGAGATGAAATGATTACAATATTTTCTCAGGTTCATGTTTTTCTATTGAGAACTGGGGAACTATCAATAGGAATGAAAAAGGTCAGCCTCATTAAAGAGAGCTTGTTTGGAAGGAGTGAAATTTCATTTTCTGCCATAGTCATACTTCTTTAATGGCCAAAATTGAAATATATTTGCTCTTGCATCCTAAAAGAACATGAAGAAAGAAGGGGAGACCGAATTTAGAGCAGGGTGTTTTCATATTTATCCACTGAGATGAGGCCATCGGTCTCTGGCATCAGGTGCTTTCTTTACTTATTGAGGAAAAGAGAAGAGATGATAGACACCAATTTTGAGTTATTCTAAAATGATTTAGACTTTACCCAGTCCTGTGTTCAGTAGCCTGTTTTATTTTTGTTGACTTGGATTCTGTAACTGACGAGAAATATAGGTAGTGATTTTAGGTTTTTTTCTGAATAATTCAGGCCTGAGACCTAGCTGGTGTGAACAATATACTTAGATTATAGTAACCCTAATAACTCTGATTCTTCTATTTGAATCTAAACTTTAATGAGGCATCTTTATGTATTAATATGCCTATATATATGTGCTTATTCATCACTATATGTTTCTGTTCTGTGACTTTTTTCTTGTATATATGTTTAAATGGGTGGTACTATAAATTATTCTAGGGAATGGTAAACAAAGGCTTCAAGCTAAGGTTCAAAATGTCAGGGCTCAGTGATTAAAAATAACCCAGAGCAGATCTGGGACAACTTGGCAGCCATACAGAACCCTCTGCCTGGTAGCTCCTCCAAGGCCCATCCGAAAAGTTGTCATATAATAAGACACTCTTTGGATACTTTATCTTAGAGATAGAGGAGAGCTCCGGAAATGAAAAGCAGGCCAACGGGGAGATCACAAACCTCCGGAGGATGGCGTAGTGGCTTAACATGAGGGAGAGAACACGTTCCTAGAAAGCTGCCCTGGGCTATCCGGGAAGAACCACAAACGGAGTTGGGCAGCAGGCCTCTGCAGATGGAAGCTTACAGTGACAGAAGAGACAGAGAGTTTTGGCAGCGGGAGTCTCCTCCTCTTCCAGTCACCACGGCCTCCAGCTACCTCTTGCCCAGCCAAGGTATCCTGACAAATATGTCAGAGGATAAGATTTTAAAGGTGCAGGGACGCTGACCTTGCTATACAGTCTGCAAACCCCAAGAAGGTAGCAATCCATGAGAACACCTGAGAAAATCCACAAGGGGTGAACGCCCACTGGTGGTCAAGGATGAGTCCATGAGACATGTGAGGAGCCCCATGCATGCATATGTAGCAACAAGCCTGATGCACATGGAATTTTTGTCCACATTCCAGGCAGATCCAGCCCAACTCCATCCCCTAGGTTGTCCTTGCATAGCCTGTGCTGGCTTTCCCCCAGTTTCTTCTCCAACTCTGACAGCAAGAGAGACTTTAAAGAGTCTCTGTAGTTTGGAAATATCTCATCTTCACAACTCTGTCTAGACTACAGACTCAGTTCAACTGAAACAAAACTTGAGAAAAACTGGCAGTTTGAGATCCGATGGGTGCCACGAAGGCAGAGAAACTGAACACAGGTGGAATAGCCACAACAGAAGTCAGGAAGGCTGGGTATAACCAGGTTAACCCAAGGGCAAGACACTCAGTTATCCAGCACCCAAGTAAGAGGATAATGCCCAGCACTTGTGGGCCCCAATTGCATTTCTAGCAGGAGGCAAAGCAGAGGTAGGTTTAAACCTAGCCACCCTGAGCACACTGGATCACCTATAAAAGCGAGGGTGATGGCAGTTTTGCGTATGTAGCCTGCTACAGTTTACAAGGAACTTTTCCAGATGAAAGTACTTCTGTTAAATCAGTGACATTCTCTCTAGAGTATTGTCTACCACATCTGTCACCAATTTATTGACTAAGTTCAGTGCAAGCATTGTGCAGTCAAGGGTCACATATTTACACAATAAAGTTGACCAATATTTTAAACAAGTGTGAGTGATTTGGTAAACCACAGCCTTTTGTCTAATTGAAATATCTCTCATCTTAATTATGGGGGAAATGTGTCGATTTTGTTGTGCCATTTTGCAGAAGACTGTGACATTCTTACCATAACCACTTACTTTGGACTCTTCATTTAGAATTGCTACTAGAATATATTCATTAGAATTTCTTGGAAATTGGAAACCAGTTCATGATCAAATTGGCTGGAAAAGTCCTTTTTTTTTTTTCAGTGTGTCCTGGATCTAAATTCATAGGAGTTCTAGGTGTGGGACAACTCTTTTTTTCTCTAGGTTGCCAAAGTCATTTTGTCTCACTTCCCATATGTTCGTGAAACCACCTAAGGAATGCTGACTTTACAAGTCAGCTACCGTGTATCCTAGCCTATGAATTTGTCTTTGTGAGTTCTTGATATTTACAGTTTTCAGCATTTATTTTTATCACTGAGGAATGATCTTTTTTAGCGTAACAATCTCTTCCTCCCTATCCAACCTGTGTCCAGAGCTCCTAAAGATCTCATCTAGGTGAAAATCTAAAAGCTATTATTGGGCACCTTTCAAACTAGGTTGCAAAATTCAAGTTCAAGTGCAGAAATATTTTCTGGCTGTGAACAACTATGGCCTAAATAAAAAGCCTTGAATGACTTCCCAGATCCATTGGAGGCATTCTTACATTTAAGCTAGCTTTTTGGAATTCAGGCGATGTGACAGCTGCATTTTCTAGCATTTAAAAAACTTAAATACCTTACTTGTTACTGAATGTAACATGGAATGTCTGTAAGACAAATACAGCCTCAATGCAGAAATCAGAATATATGCAACAACCAAAAGAAGAAAAAATTCTTATCAAAAGTCACTACAGTTGTCTCCCAAGTTTATTACTGCAGTTGATCACATTATGAAAATAAGTTGTACTGTAAGTAAGATGGCTATAGCATAATGTAAAAAATTCCCTCCATATAGCATTTGACAACTTTATTTCCACTGCAAACTGGTGTTATGGTACACATAAGTTATCCAATGGCAGGATACCACTGGTGGATTATGTTACGGTGTGTTATTTGTTATAAATACCACAATAATGTTGCATGCTATTTATTGAAATATCTAAGTGCGACTGGAAGACGTGAGGTCCTCTGCTAGCCCACTGTATTTCTGCTTCTCGTCGTGACCATTGCTTCTTGTTACGAGGTGTCTGTGAGGATTATTCTCTAGCTGACAGGCTTTCAAAGCTGTAATTGGGAGGAATAAAACCAGAAAACAAATGACTGTGTTTAAACACTAGAGCACTGAATCCATTCTCTTCATTTCACATGAGGAGTTTTTAGTTGCAATAAGAAAGGATTCATCTGGCCCTAAGTCTTCTTTTCTCTCTGACCAATTGGTAACATTAGGAGAAGATGTTAGATGTCCTGTTATAAATACAAACGTTAATCCTTCATGACGATGATGATCATGATTGAGCTTCTGAGTTTTAATTTCATTCACTTTTTTCTCTTGTCTTTTGTTGTTATCGTAACCAACAAAGGAGCACACAGAGGCTTAGAGAGATGTATGTCCCCATGTCAGAGAGTGATTCCAATATATTTACGCTGTGAGCCATTTTGAGTCTTATTGGTTAGGCCACATCATTAGAATGATCCCTTGCATATGATTATCTTCTTCAAGTTGCAAAGCTTGACATCTTCTTGAGCTGACATCTTTGCCCTGTGAGGGGGAGGACTTCAAAGGTTGATTGGTCACAAGGGAGTTGGGAAGCAGGCCGTTTGCAAATATAAATTACCTATGGTGTATCTGGGCATGTAGAGCAAATATCTTCATGTATTCAGTATTTGAAATATTTCATAAAGGTATTTCATAAATAAAGAAGATTAGAGGAACTAAAAGAGACCAACCTAGTCAAGAGTGCTAAGGCACGTAGATACAGACATGTGTGGATCTTTTGTGCAGACACATCAGGCCAATTGTAGATTTATTTCTGTGGTTCAGTCTCATCTTTATAGGAAAGTTGAACCTGGGTGTCTACAACCTTTCATGATCTAATCCGAACCTCCCAATTCTGTCTTCTCTAGTGACCTCATTTGTGTCCTGCAACAGTCTGTGACACTTACATAAATACATTGCTACGTATTATCAAAGGTTACTGGTGATGGAAAAGGTTGTGTGTGCATCTCTGCATGTGTGACACGAATGTGAAAAAAGTCCACAGAAAAGCTCTGAGCAAAATGGACCATGTGCATTTTGAAGCTGGAGGTGTCACACAGATTCTTACTGATATTTTGGGTAGTTTGGATTTTAAAAATGTGAAAATGAGGACACACAAAAATAAAATTGAAGCCAAGGAAGAGAGAGATGTGTACTGGATAAGAGAGATTCTATTTCATTTTGATGAAATGTTTTAAAAGATTTTGTGAGACTTTTTCTTCCAACCTCCTTTTATATTTATCTCATGTGCTTCTGAGGTAACCAAAAAGAAAAAAAAAAAAAAAAAAAGAGGAGAGAGCAGTGAGATATATTTTCTTTACTCCTTGAAATATGGTTCTTGGTACAAATAATTGTGGCACAATGGCCAAGAAAATCACCTCATGTTAAGGTCAAGTAACTTTTAAAAGAAAAGATAAATAGTTCCCAAGCTGAGTTTTCATTTAATTAATAGGAAAGTAGGTTTCTAAAGGGAGTGTTTCAAAAATCAGAAATTATTAAAACATGACATGCATGCTTTTAAGAATGCCTACAGTTTGCTCTAATTTGAAACTTCAGAGTATGTAAATATGCCTTTTACATTATCTCTTTGATTTAATTTTAAATAATTGTATGGTTTTGCATGATTAAAGGATTTCACTTTATGTGATTGAAATAATTTTATTTTGAAGAAGAGAGTTTTATAGTAAGTTAGAAAACTGAATGGAAGTTGTGCTGTGTTTGTCCCTTCCCCCACACTTCAGCAACCACTCCCAGGAGCCTCTGATTTTGTTCATTGCTGTGGTATAATGATGAATTACTGTTTTCTGTCTTCTAAAAAGCTTATTTTTTCCCCATTTTATTGACATACAAGGAGACAAAAAAGTTGTTTATCTGACTGAATATAAACTCTAAAATATCTTTAGAAGTATTTATATAGCTCTTTATTTAAATAAATCTCTAAAACTCTTTGAAAGTATATTAAGTATAAATTCATAAGATTAGGACCAATCATTCTATTTCATGAGCATTATGCATTTGACTGTGCCATGTCGTCTAACCCCATTTTGGTCCATTATGGCGGCTTGATAAAGTTAAGGTTTTTAATGTTGTTTAAACATCTGTTTTGTAGAAATATATTATTTCCTTTTCTAGATATAATACATATAAAATATCCCATCTGGGCTGAGTGCCAGGGAGGCACCATGCTTAAGTAATAAGCCCAATTATCTTGCTAATAAACAGCAACTAGAAATTGAACTCTTGTTGGCAGATATATAGCATACTTAAACACTAAGTGGGATTAATTAAACTCTAAAAGGAGTAACATTGCAAACAAATATAATAATAAATCTTTATACAAATATTAAGTATAGCAATTATCTCATTTCCCCCTCCTTTTGGTTAATGAAGTGTATGGCTTTAAACTACTCTGTGAACAGAGATACAAAAATAGTGGAGCACTTCTACAACCTTCTGCATATAAACGTCAGACCCCTAGCTGATAAAAAAAGGACTGTTACGATACATATTTTACTCCCTAGGCTAAGGGAGATGAATGTGCTATTTTTAAGTACGTTGTGGACATTATGCAAATAAATGATTATACTACAATGCATCCAACAAGGATGTTGGGGACCTGCAGTTATGGGTACTTGAGGTCGTTCAGGTCAAACATATACAAGAAAGAGTTTATGATCAATGTGATGAATTTCTTTAGAAAAAAATGTTTTTATTGTGTACAATTTGTTTTCTATTTCAAAGCAATTATGTGACCATAAGATGATTTATATGAAAAGCTAGAGTTTTTCTTATAAATTAAAATTTATTTTGCTTGAGGTTCATTTTAAAATTATTTTTCAAGTGGAAATCTGAATTTCTAAGAACAAATGGTATATATAATGCAGGGCTCAGTTCTTCATTCCTGAGCCATACGTAATGAAATCAGGGGGAAGCGGCAACCTCTCCTTAACCATTATCACTGTACCTACGTTCAACCAAGTAAGCAAACATAAAGAATGACAGCAGCCAAGCAGGAGCAGGGCATGACCTTGTATCATAAATTTTGTAAAAGGTGACCAAGAAAAGTTTAGGGATGGAAGGTGGCCTGCCATTATGCTTTGTATCTGTATCGATGAGCTGATAAAATCTTAAATACTGAGAACCTTAGTTTCATTATTTCCTACTGTCTAAAAATTACATGAACTGTGAGATAAGAGTGTAAACTAGTGATGGGAAAGGAAGTCAGAAACCAGCGCCAGAGAGACGATCTGAATGCCTGTGACAAAGGCAACCTCCGCAGCTAGTACAGGCTCTGGTGGGGTGGTTGCGGGTGGCATTCGATGAGACAGTTATCTCTTCCAGGAGCAGAGGTGTAGTCGGCCAAAGCCCATGGTAGGGGTGTCAGAGGTCATCTCAGTCATCTGGACAGGAGAGAAATATGGTCATTCCTCAAAGGATGCCCAGTATACCAGACACTTCCCTTGTGACCCCATCTATGCTCCACATGACATAAAAGTGAACTGACTGAAATATTCACTCATTAAATTATATTTGTAGAAATGTTTCATAAAGGCCATTTTTTATATTCTTTTTTCTGTTAGCATTCATTCCTTTCTGCATATCCCGATTTCAATGAGATTAGTTTCCAATGGAAGGAACTCACTGTGGTATAGGATTTCGTTTTTCTTTATTTACATATTTAGTTATACTGCTAGAGATCAAATCCAGGGCCTTTGAAATGAGCTAAGTTTCCAGATCATTTTTAACTCTTACCTTTTGAAATAGGCTCTTATTAAATGACTTGGTTGCCCAAATTGCTCTTGAAATCATAAATCCCCTGCCTCAGTCATCCACGGTGATGGAATTATGAACTTGTACTATTATACTCTGATTCACTGTAACATTTTACTGGTGTTTGTTTGTTTTACTTTGTGTTTTTCACTCTGTAGTCCAGGCTGGCCTCAAGCTCATGGCAAACTTATTGCCTCGGCCTTCCAAATGCTGCGATCACTGACTTATGCCATGATGCTCAGGTCATATGGTTCTGGGAAATCGAACTCTTGGACTTGTTAAGCAAGTGTTGTACCCATTGAACTATCCGTCCATCCCCTGCACAGTAGTATAGTAAAAAAAAAATTACTATGTTACATTTTTTTTACTTCTCATTGCTTACAGTGAAACAATTCAATTAAAGTTCTTCTTAAGGCACATGGAGTGGACTAGACTCAAGAAAAGAACTAGATCTACCTGCTGATTGAATAAATGGTACAGTTGCTTTGGTTTAAGGGCATGGAGGATGGAAGGAGTCATTGTGTAGATCTTTGTAGGATAGAGAATATTCTACATAATAATGTTCAACAGGTAGCCACTCAGTAAATGGTAATAACTTGTAGACTATATGTTAAATTTCTACATTTATAATTCCAATCTTACAATAACTTTAATAGGTTCATGTTACTTGCAATATCCATGTCTGCTTTGTACATGTAAGAATTAAGGAGTCCAGCACTTTATTCTATGAAGCACACACAACTAAAGGATTATGGTGGCAAAAGTCCAGCTCGCGTTTCAGTCTTTGCCATTAATCTGTCCTTCCAGTGTCTCATTTCTGAATATTTTTTCCTGAAATTAAGAGGGAACCAAGCCTGTGGATTTAATAGAAACACAGATTGCAGGAACAGTTTATTTGTGGGATACAGTCTAGGAAGTTGTTCAGTCAAACGTAAAATTGGGAGTTTTTAGTCATCTAGACAACAAAGCCAACCATGTACAAAAATATGAGATTGGCTTGAGCAATTTTAAAAACAGTGGCTCATGCTAAAGGACAGTAAGGTCTACAAAACTCAAGACCATGAAAATTGAAGTGCGGAACCACAGCCAGTCAAGGTGTTTTCCAGTATTTGCTGACAGAGTTATCACACCTTGAGAAACAGTAGCCATGTTGCAATCCTAAGTTTTGCTCTGTGGAAGAAAACTGGAAGGAAGAAACGAAGAAAAAAATGGAAGAAACAAAGAGAAAGCAGAGAAGAAAAAAAACCTCATTGCGTCAAACCACTCATAAAGATGAAATCCAAAGGGACCTCAGGAAATGGGGAATCTGAAGTTTCGTTTTCAAGTGAAGCATGCCATCTATTGAAATGCCACAGAAAGAATAAAAAGAAGAAATGCTAAAAAATTTGTGTGACAAGTATTGAAATATTAGCATGAATATTGGTGAGGAGGAAGAAGTGGGAGTTGGTAATATCAAAGGAAGCCTTTGTTCCTTTTGGGGTATGGGAATCTCTCTGAAACAGTATGCTAGCACAGGTTTATGTTTAGTTTTCAATTTCCACGGTAGAAGTTATCTTATTTGGTGCAAATGCAGAAGAGATTTGTGAGATAGAAAAATAAGCAGTTTTAATTATCAGATTCTAAATTAAATTTTATTTATATTAATATTTTATTTTATTTTTATTTAATTCTATTTAAAATGTAAATTCATTTGAACTAATAACATAAAAACACAACCATTGTACATACCGTTAGGCAACATGTCATATTTTGGTACATGTATATATTATATAGTATTTAAATAAGTTTATACTTATCTCCTTTCTTTATGGTAAAAATCTTTCAAAATATTTTATTCTAGATTCCTGCAATGTCCATTTGATCATTGTTAAATCTAGCCACTCTACTGTATAATAACATATTATAACCTTTTTTTGAGGTGTAGTCTTGCTCCATAGCCTCTCTCTTTTTTTTTTTATCCAACTCGATAAGATTATCTTTATAGTTCTCGGAGCATAGCTCAGAGGTTAAAAACACTAGCCTCTTTTTTATAAAATCCTAATGAGATCATTCAAAAATCATTTAATGTATAAATAATTTTGAGAAGAAATTATATTCCTACAACACTGAATGTAGTTTATTATATATCAAAATCACCTTAACTTTATAATGGTGTGAGTGTTTTGTGATAACTTTTAATTCTGTGTAGTTTGGTATTCTGTTTGCTGTTGGACTCAATTTTTCTTTCTAGCGTATTAGTTTTCTCTTGTCGTCAAGTGAGTTTACAAGTGGTTTTCCAAAGAAGCTGGCTTACTATATGCCTATCAACACTAATGCATTCTTCAAGTATTCTCATCGAAATAGTGTATCTAATTTTAATGTATTATTATACTCATATATTACACATACATTTTCTTTTAAAAAAGTTGCTGTTGCTGTATTTAATAGAATAATATTGGGAGAAAATAATAAGAGGATCTGAGCTAATCTCTTTTAGATTGATATTTACTTGCTGCGGATGATGCATTTTAATGGTTTTGCACAAACACTTTCAATTGCAAATAATTTCATTCTGTTTAGTAAAATCAGTAAGAAATGGTGAATTTTATGAATGATTTTACTCTTTTTTAACTGAAAATGGTTAATGTCCTCCCTCTCCTCATTTATAGATATTAGTTGATTTTCTAATATAAACTCAGGTTTGTACTACACAAATAAACCTTGCTTTTGCATGCCATATTATTCTTTATTTTAATGTTCAATGTTTTTGCTATATTCCTATGCATTTTTATATTTCTAGATGATGCCATATCATATTTCTTTCAGTATAAATTTTGTTAGGTTGTAATAATTTTTGTTTTTAAACCTTGAAGTAGAATATAATATGTTTTATATTGTCAAGTGTAGCCTTAACTGCAATGCTAATTCTTATATCTAATCAGTTGTATAGATATTCTACAAAATGTAGAAACAAATCATAGAATAAAGGCAGAATCTTTATCTAAAAACAAAGGGTGCTGGCTATGTCCAGAAAAGCGTTTCAGATTTCCACTTGTAGTTGCTGTGTTCAAGGAAGATAGAAGTCATCACTTTCATCTTCACAAGAAAAACAGCCCAATAATCTGAAAGTCAGTTTTTCCTAGATTTATCAGAAGTTAAACTGAGGGGTACCCCTTCTTTGTGGAGAGGTCTCCCATGTATATACGCTGCACCTCCGATCATTTCACCCAGGCCCAATGGTGAAGAAATGAGAAAATGTTCTGTTTTAAACAGAAGAAAAAGGAAAACATTATGAAATGTTTTTAGAATACTGCTCTTAACAAGGTCTGCCCTCCAAGGAAAGCCACATCAACCAGGTTTAAGTGACTTGGGAGAAGCTTGGTTCCAGAAGTGCTGAACCATCTAGGCTTTGTGGCCTCATATAAAAGAAAAAGATAAAAGGTTCCCTTGGATTTTCTGAGTAATATCAGCAATGTCAGAATCGTGGGAACTCCAGGCCCTCTTTCTTCTATAGAAACATGAAGACAAAGCTCAGATGGAAACTGACTAACAACCTCATAGGTATCCTGGACAATAGGAGAAGGTCAACAGCCACTAATCGAATACTTAATAAAAAAAATTAAAACAAGAAAACACCTACATTCAGAACGAGAAAGTGAGGTAGGGACTTGGCTCAGTGGTTAAAATGTTTGCTTAGCAAAAACAAGGCCTTGGGTTCAGTCCTTTGTACTACATAAAAATTATCTGGATGACTTGGTGTACAGTAGTAGTCCTAGCATTTGGGAGGCTGAAGAAGAGGATTGCTGTGAGTTTGAGGCCAGCCTAGGTTACAGAGTAAACTCATGACCAGCCTGGATTATATAGACTGGGATCTAAATAAATAAATGGGTATGTAGGTGATAGAGAGATAGAGAAAAATGATGGTAGAGTTTTTATTAGCTATTTTCTCTCTTCCCAGAGCATAATGTACCCTGTTCCAGGGGAAACAACAGAACACTATGCTATTATCTTTTGTGAGCCAGGAAAGACCTCAGTTTTACATTATATGAGCTATGAATCTGCATTTAATCCAACTTGGAAAAAAACCTGTGTAAATCATGTCTGGCTGAGGAATGAAACCCCCCAAAAAGCTTGAATCTTTTGTGAGTATCCAGACACAGTTGTGTGGAGAAAATTTTACATAAGCAAGAAGGAGTGTGAGTTAGATTCTTTGGGAAATTAAGACATTAAGCAGTCATTTATTGGGGTAATTAAAAAAATAAACTAAAGCACTCATGTAGGCCTAGGGAATACATTTGCCAATGAAATAACTGAGACTACCTTAAACCTTTATATTGGGCAAATACCAAGTCTCAGAACATGCCCTGCTAATTATTGAAGGTTTTTCTTGATGGTATGCCAAGCCCTTGAGAGTAGGCTGGCAGGCAATACACACACACACACACACACACACACACACACACACACGCACGCACGCACGTGCGCGCGAGCGCATATAATGTAATTTTTTGGCGGGTTTTGCTGGACATCCAACTCTCGGCATTTGAACTAAGATATATTCCTAGCTCATTGTTTTTTGTTTGTTACTTTTGTGTTTGGTTTCTGTTTTGTTTTGTTTTGTTTTAGTTTGCTTGTAAAGTAACCAAAAGTTTATTGAATAAAAAAAAAAAAATAAAAGAGAAAGAGGCTTTTGGCTAAGAAGCCAGCAAGGGACCTAAGCTGGTGTCCATCAGAGCAAGGAGGAGAAGTAAAAATGAAAGTTCTTGACTGAGGAGCCATGGGTGGTAGTAGGTGCTGAGCCCAGAGCCATATTCATACTAGGCAAGCACTGTACATTGCAGATACACATTGATATTTTGATTCAATGCAAATTTACTCCAAATTTCCAGCACTTTTGAGAAATTTATCAAATGGATTTTTAGATTATATAGAAAATTCCAAGGACTGAAAATAACCAAGATCATTAAGAAACTAAAACATACGTTTGTATCACCTGTACTGCATAATTTCAGAATACATACTACAGAGATACTGTTATCAAAATAGGGGATATTACATTAAGGTTCAATTCTATATGTTTTGACAATTATAAAATGAGATGTAGCAAGTAATGAAAAATTACTTTTTAAATTTTATCTATTTTGATAGATCTGTAGTGATGTCTCATTGTTTGAGGTTGGAGTCATTTTCTCTCCTCTGTTTTTATTTATTTAGTTATTTTCACGTTGTCTGCCCTTGAGGAACACCAAAAGGCGGCCAGACAATTGATGAATTTTTCAAAAGTCCTAGGAATTTGGAGTAAATTAGCATTGAATCTAAATATCAATGTGTGTCTTCAATTACAGTGCTTGCTTAGTATTGAAAGGGCCCTGGGCTCAGCACCTAAATACTGCCCCTAAAAAACATCAGTTTGAAGATCATCAAATCTTTACGATTTTAATATCCAATCTTTGAATATAATCCATCTCCATTTATGTAGGTTTTCTTTAGTTTGTGTTTATATATACAGATTCTGAGCACAGATCTGTTTTATTATTTTATTACAGTATTCCTAAGTATTTTTATTTATTGAGACTGTGGGAAACAGTGTATTTTTGGTTTTGTGTCTTTCACTGATTGTTACTCGTATAGTCACACATCACTTGCTTGCAGGAAGATTGTCTGCGAAATGCGTCATTACGTTACGTTATTTCACCATTGGGCAAACATCAGAGCGTGCACGTACACAGATCCTGACATGATACAGGCCATTTGCTCTAGATAGTGTCTTTATGGGATCAAAAGAAACAGTAAGCACAAGATGGATAATGCTGCTGCTGGTCTATCACACATTTGATTTTACTATAAACTTCCCTATAATAAAGTAAGTACAGTTTTAACTAATAACATAAAGCATAGCATAACATAGTAGCTACATAGACCAGAAACATCGTCTTTAGTTGTCATTATCAAGTATTGAATACTGTAATTGTATGGGCTGTATTTTTACAGATGATGCAACAAAATAGATTTACTGACGTCACTACATAATGAAAAATTTTCAGCATCACTGTAATGAGACCACTATTGTATGTGCAATCCAATACTCACCTATGTTCATGGGTCACACATGCATGTACTGAAAATACAATAGATGTTTATATGTATATTTAGTGCCCTGTGATCATATTAAACTCACTTGGTAATTTTTTTGGTGTGTGTCATAATGTCACATGAATTTTTTTCTGTTATGTAATTGTGTCATCTATAAAGACAAGATTACATTTTCCTTACCTGTATGCATTATTAATTTTACTGTGTTGATCTAGACTTCCATTATATAATGACATGGTTTCTGATTCCACCTTTCAACAGTATAGTGTTTGAAAAAGAAGTAATTGAGTTGTGTCACTTTTTCTTCCTTCTAGTGAGTGAAAATGCAGGTTTTCTATTTTATTTTCTTATGTAATTAGTTTACATGTGCTAATTTTATATTTACTAAATCTTACCATTTCTGTCATACACTCTAGTTCAGGGTGATGTAGTACCTCTTTTGTATCATTAGATTGGATTTGTTAGTATTCAACTCAAGGTTTTGTGTCAGTGTTTACAAGAATTTTGTTCTATACAATTTATTTTGCAAAATCTTTCTCCAGTTTTAGTATGAAGATTATGCTGCTTTCATAACATGAATTGCAAAGTGTTCTGTACTTTTTTCTCTAAAAATGTTTGAATAAAATTAACATAACTTGTTCACAAAGAAATCACACATATCAATAATAAAACCACCTGGGATTTTCCTATTTTCAGTATGGATTATTGTAAATTAAAATTATTTAATAGATAAAATGGCTATTCACAAATTTCTTGGCTTTTTGAGGTAAATTTACTAAGTTACTAAATTCACCTTTTAGGAAAATCTGTGACTTTATGTTGTCAAATTTACTGACAATTATGTGGAACATTTTCTAAGCTATTTTAAAATCTCTGCAATTCATAGTAATATCACTTATTTCTGATATCTGCAATTATACTTTTCTCTTGTTTTCCTTTGATTAATTTATCAGTTTTTTATTAACTGCTGAAAATATATAGCAGATGTCATCACTGATTTCTACTTTTTGCCTTTTTTTGGTCCCTTAATTTCCATATTTATCAACTTCTTTCAGTCACCTTTTTTAGTTTATTATGGTGAATATTTAATAATTCATTTTGACTTTTTTCTTTTTCAAGTCTTTATAGTTATATATTTGCTTGGAAGCACAGTTTTTGCTATATCCAATAAATTTTAGTATCTTACGTCTATATTAAGATCAATAGTATGAAAAATTCTCTGACTATATCTTTTTTGACCTATTCTGTATTTAGGTTTTTTTTTTTAACTAAATGCCAGAAACACTAAGCATGGTAGGACAGGCCTGTCAAACCTTAGCACTTGGGAGATGAGGCAGGAGGATTGCTATGAGTTGAATGCCAATCTGGGCTACCTACTGTGTTCAAGACCAGCCTGGGCTACAGGGCAAGATCCTGTTTCAAAAAGAAAAAAAAAAGAATCCAGAAAAAAATAAAATCACCAAATAAAGAAGATTGACAAAAGTGGGCCAAGAATTATCACTAAGGAAACCAAGCCTTAGAGGTCCAGAATTAGCATGCCTGTCCTTCAGTTCATGTCTACAGAACTTGTGACTCTTACAGATTTTTAATTGAAGCCGAGATGGTATATGTCTTTGAATGCACAAGTCCATCAATCTGTAACTCCTCACCTGCCCATGTCTGTGTATTCTGTCTTTCCATGTGGATTTGCAGACCTCTCTTTAGCCCATCTCTCTTTCTGGGTGTCTTCTCCCTTTCCCTTTTGTTCTTTAGTGTCTGGCATTCACTCTTCCCTAGTCAAGATTTCAGAAGAGGTCTGCCTGTTTAAATAAGTTAATTGCCATTTTTCTGCTGATAGGAAAGATCCCTCTTTTGACAACCCACCTTAAATCTCACAGAGCACATTGGTGGAAGCCATCTATTAATAATTACTTCTCAGGTAATTATATTTTGCCTTAGAGTATTGTAATATCTTTTCCTCCCCATTTTATTGATATGTATAATTGCAAAATTTAAGGTTTACAATAAAGTTTAGCATTTTGTGCACCTACTTGTCAAGGTGACAAGGACTTTCCCATTCTCCTTTTGTCCCTCCCCCACCCACCTCTATCTTCCTCCCCGCCCTACCACCTTGTTTCACTTTGTTTTTCATTTTAAGTTCCATACAAAATGAAATAAATAAATAAAAATGGCCAGAGATGAAACTTGATGGTAGAGCATCCCTGAGTTCAAGTGCTTGGTGAAAACAAAACAAAATAAAAATCACAAAACAAAACAAAACAGATTATTTAACTAGAAAGGGACTTTGAACATAGTATATTAGTGAAAAATCTAGTATGACAATTATATATTGAAATAATATTGATGAATCTCTTCTGGATGAATCATCATTCCACTTGTACCAAGTCACAGCTCTCAGACTCACCAATTTATCCCTTTCACTTGTATTATCATTCTGAGTAGTGGCTAATGAGAATCTTCTGGAGCTTATAGAAATGTGTCACAGTTAAGAGGTGAGGTGTCAGCAAATGAAATATTGAAACCCGAGAGAAAAATAATAAAGTGTCATCACTTTTACCATATTTTATATACACAATTATTGCCAATCATTGTATCAAAGGTAAGCTAAAATGGAGAAACGAAGACAGGAGCTTATGCCTTCCTTTTGTGGTGGCAAACAAAAAGGAAAATATGGCCCCATTTGGAAAGTGAGAGGATTTCTTTTCAACATTTTAACCAATTTTTATTTTATTTGTCGTGTGTATTCTGTTCCATTTTGATTTACTTTTTACCACTTCCACTCTTCTTTGAGGAATTGCATCTGAAGAATAGAGAAAAAATAGAAATAAAAAATGAATTTAGGGATGGGGATAAGTTTGTTTTTCTGAATCTAGGTGGACAATAATACAAACTTGTTCTGAAATTGTACTCACCAATTATGTCTGTAAAGCCAACCATGGTGATTCTATGATCATGACATTTGCCTTTTTATTGCTATTCAAAGCATATTCTTTCATTATCATTTAGAATTGAGGATTCTTTCTTAAAACTATTTTACGAGCTCCTTCAAAAATAGATCTTAATGGTCTTCTCACAATGAAGTCTTTGGACTTGCTGCACTGCTCCTAAGAATCTTTTTATCATTTTCCCATGACAATAGTATTATATTAAAGTTATGTTAAGAAAAAAATTTCTTTGATCAGTATAAATCTTTGCAATTTATGACGAAAGGAAAATTAACAGAAAGTGCTATGTAAGACAGTGCATTCCAATCCCAAGACAAAGAATTATATCACCTTTCTTGGCAAATATTTTCTATTTTCTTCTGATAGTCTGTGAATATGTGTCATGAATATTTGATGTGTTTCAATGTATTTTGAATGCTCATTAAATATTCATATATTATGCATTCATTGCATGATAAATGTAATACAGGTACCTGTTAAAATCAATTCAGCTTTCGATTGGAATAAACTACCTGCAGATCTCCTCCAAAGGCTTTGGTTGTATAGATTGCCAACTTAAGAGGAAAAATGTCAGACTACTTATGGATTCATGAAGGACATAAATTTCACAAGCAGAACAGTTCAAGTGCCTTGCCCATGGAGCTACTGGGCTGCAGTACCGGGCTTTGCCCACGCTGGGCCGCTGTGTTTCCAGAGGGAGGCTTTACTGGGTGCATAGGTACGCCTGGAGCTCTTGCTGTGGGCGGCCATGTGACGCTGAGGCCCTTTCCGGGACTCTACTGACAGTACTGTGAGGAATGTGGTGAGGAGTGCCGGCTCACGGAGTTGAACAAAGTAGCAGAGTTGTCCGGATGGTGGTCATGGCAGGCGAAGGGAGTTGTTGTTTGTCTTTACTCTTTGCCTGTTCTTACGCCATGACAAAATTTCCTTTTCGGAAACTCTTTTCTTCTACCTCTCGCTTACTTAATCCGCACTCACAGCACCTCTCACCATTGCTTTCTTAGGTAATCTTGTAACTCCGGCTCGCCCAAGTTGAGCCTATGGTGATTAAACTGGCATGTGTAATTAAAACAGAACGATTCAGAAGCCAGAGAAAAATTGTGTTTCTTTTTCCTTTTGGTGTTTTTTCTTTTTTCTGACATTGTGAGGGAAAGAGCTAAATATCTTTACTGAAATGAGCAATTATAAAGATAGATCACTTAAGGGCTGGAGGAATGGCACAGAGGTTAAAGTGCTTGCCTTGAGAGCACAAAGCCCCGAGTTCAATTCCTCAGCACCACATACAGCCAGCCGTGGGGGTGCCCACCTGTAATCCCTGCACTTGGGAGAATGAGGCAGGAGGGTTGCCTGAGTCCAAGGCCACTAGCCTGGGCTCCATAAGCGAGTTCAGGACCAGGCTGGGCTAAAGAGCAAGACCCTGTATCAAAAGAAAGGAAAAACAAAAACAAAAAAAAAAAAAACCCCAAAACTTAAATCCCAGAGGCACTGGGAATCATATTTGTCACCATAAAGATTACAAAATAGAACTTGAAGAGTGAAGATAAGGAGGAGGAAGGATTTGAGGGCAGGCACAGTCTCTAACACAGCAGGGACCTTGTGCCTGGATTTCTCTGTCTCCTATCGTTTCTGTTTGTTGTGTTAAACTTTCTGAAATTTCTCTGTAACTCCTAATTGAATGAAGCCTCCTCCATTTTATTCCCTAACCATGACACAATCTTAAAAATAGAACTGTGAATTTTCTTCAGATTTAGATATTTTTCTCTTTTAAAATTATTTCAGCATTACAAAATTTGCAATAATAACAATGGCATGGAGAAGGTATAGCTATTGTATTGAAACTCACCTCTGTTCACATTTTACCGGATTTGCTTTATTATCTGTCCTCTATCATACATGTATACCATACATGTAATATACATATAATGATGTATGCATGTATGCAAATGACCCCTTAGAACTATTTTAGGTTAAGTTGCATATGTGATTATGGTCTTTTTATTCATCAGCACTTCATTTTGCCCCTATTTTTCATACTGGGGATCGAGCCCAAGGCCTTATCACATGAGCTGCACTCCCGTCCTGTCTTTATTTTTAATTTTGAGACAGGACCTCACTAAGTCATGAAGTTGCCTAGTCTGTGCTCCAACTTGAGATCCCTCTATATCAGCTTCCCAGAGTGCTGGGATTGCAGGCATCTGCCACCAGATCTGGCTGTTTGCATTTCTCAAGATAAGGATATTCTCTTATATCACTGTATCATATCATAATAGAGTTGCCAGCCTTATAAATTTATATGGATGCAGTCATCTGTTGAATCTGTGGTTCATACTTTTGTTATGTCAGTTATGCAACAAAATTTCCTTAATATAAACTCTACATCCAGCCCCATAGGAGCCAGCATAGAATCAGATATTACATTTATTTACTCTGTTTCTTGTTTCCTTTAACCTAAAACATTTCCATGGTCTTTGGCTTATAGAACATACACATTCTTGAAAAAATAGCCCTCTTCATTTTGTTAATAGATTTTTTTGACGTTTGTCTGTCTGATATTTTATTGTGATTAGATTGAATTTTCACAGCCTTAGTTGAAACACATCACCAGGATACTGTGTACTTCTGAGTGAGTCACATCTGTCGCACCATTAGCCACACAGGAACGGTCCCAGATTAATCGTTGATGATAATTTTAAATACTCACTCAGTCAAGGTGTTTCTGGATTTCTCCACACTATTTTTCCTTGCACTGATTTAGATTGTGAGGAAACTTTGAAGACCATGAAGATATCTTTCTTCTCATTACAGTTTTTCAGAAACTTCAGCTTTTGAATGCCTCTTGCTTCATACCTGACATGTTTAGCAACCGGAATTCTGCAAACACACAGAAAATTTTATCATTTAACATTGTGATTTGGATCTGGGGTGTCCCCCAAAGGCCTCATGTTCCTAAAGGTCTGAGGATGCTGGCTGGAGAAGCCTTGGAGTGCTCTGAGCCAGGCTTGGTGGGAGATTCTGGTTGGGAGATTCTGGTTGGAACTCAGAGGACCAGAATGCTGATAGAAATGTGGATTGGAAAGGCTAGACTCAAGAAATTTCAGATGAGAAGGAGGATTGTTTTGGCACGTGACCTAAAAATCACGTGTGCTATGCTCTTGCAAAAAGTTTGTCAGCATTTCGCCCTTGTTCTCAGACTTTGCCTGAAACTGAGTGGACTGCTTAATCTGGTGGAGGAAACCTTAAGCCAGCCGATGTCCAGGCTATCTCTTGGCTGCTGTTTGTGGCTTTTAGCCAGCTCTGTGGGCAAAGAGAGGCTAAAATGGCAGAGAAAAATCAGGTAGAAGGTTCGTAGTACGAGACCAAAACCGTCTGCAGTGGTGAGGCCAAAGAGCACAGGGAAGTTACAGAAACTGGCATTAAAGAGAAGCCAAGTCCTTACCACCAAGACTATAGGAAAGGTGCCTGGAGGGCATATCCGAAGTCAGCAGGACCCCTCCCTTCACCAGCACAAGGGCAGAGGGACAGATGACTTGGCTCTGAGAAGTGCACCACAGGGCCAAAAAGAAAAAAAATGATTTTTAGAGTTTAGCTGCTTGGCATTCTACCACCTACGAACTCGGAGACTTCTACAGCATTTGTCTTTTTAACAAATCTCTGTCCTATTATGAAGATGCTACAGTGCACATTCATATACATGCATTTGTGTAAACAAGTCTTTGTTTTTTGAGATACAGATGTTTAGAATGCAATTGCTGATTAATGTGATAATTGAATGCTTAATTTTTAATTAAGCTGTCAAACTGTTCTGAAAGTGGCAATCCTTTTTATATCCTCCAGCATTATAGAAAAGATCCAATTTGTTTACATGTTTCCCAGCATTTGACGTGACCGTTCTTTTAATTTTAGCCATTTTTATAAGAATGTGGGGGTACCTCATTGTGGTCTTGAGTGGCTGAGGTGGCAGTTGGTACTGAATGTTGTTTCCTGCATTTGCTTTTTTTGCCGGCGTATCTTCTCTGAGCGATCTCCTGTCTTCCTGTCTGTTTGCTGGATACCATGTTTGTGAATATCTTCTTCCACCTTATCTCTTGTGTTTTCATCTCTGATTTTCAAAGTACAAATATTTGAATTTTGATGAGGTCTAATTTACCATACTTTATATCAATTATACTTTAGATGTTGAGACTAAGAACTCTTTGTCTAGCTCTTAATTCTGAACAATACCTCATTTTAAAAAATTTTTGTAGGTACAAAATTTTATAATTAAGACTGTGGTCTACTTTAGTTCACTGGTTAAATATATTCTGATTTTTAAAAACCCATGTAACAGTATTTGCCATCTTATCCGTTGTAAATGAACAGTTTGGTGCAGTTCAGTGTATTTACATCTTTATGAAATATAAAAAATCTAGCTTAAGTTACAAGCTTTCATATTAAAATTCATACAATATATTGATCTGTAGATTTTTTAAATACTGTCTGTTTCATTTTGGTCTGAGGGTAATTTGAGGTTCATTAAATTTGAGAAATACCCCTTTCCTATTTTCTGGAAGAGATTGTGAAGAATGTGTATTGATTATGCTTTCAGCATTTAGTAGAGCATTTTGTGCGTGGTTCTTAAAATGCAAATTCAACCCATTGATT
The DNA here is from genome assembly GCA_004027205.1 of Ctenodactylus gundi. Taxonomy (NCBI): domain Eukaryota; kingdom Metazoa; phylum Chordata; class Mammalia; order Rodentia; family Ctenodactylidae; genus Ctenodactylus; species Ctenodactylus gundi. The sequence goes on from PVKB01004112.1 coordinate 25,194, forward strand.
AATGTTAGGGCTATTCAAATTGTCTACATCATTTGGGGTAAGCTACAGTAGTTGGGCATGTGTTCATATGAGGTTTATTTTGGAGAAAATCGTCCTTCTCATCTAAGTTGTCAAATTTATGCCTTGGACTTATTCTAGTATTCCATGCTTACTTTTAATGTCTGCAGGTTCTATGCTAATCTTTTCTGTTGTGTTATGTATACTTGTATTTCGTTCATGCTTATTCTTTTATATTGAATAAACTTACCAATTTTATTAATCATCTCCAAACAGCAACAATTTCTCTGTTAAAACTCTCTATTGGTTTCTGTTTATAATGTTACTGATTTCTGTTTTGAGCTTTTCCCCCATGTTTCCTCATATTTCTGTCTCTTCTCTTGTTGTTTCTTCTCTGCTTGGAGAATTTTAGCTAATCTTGTAAAACAGATTTCCTAATGGCAAATTCTCTTATGTTTCTGTATTAGAGAATGTCTTGGTCTCCTTTATTAACTTCAGAGTATTTTCAATATTAAAAGATTCTGGGTTGAGCATTTTTTTCTTTCAGTGTCTGCAAATTTTACTTCCCTTCTCTCTGACCTCCATCCCTTCTGATATAAAGTCCATGGTCATCCAAAGTATATTTTTTTCCCCTGGAAGGATGATGTTTTTGTGGATAATTTCAAGATTCCTTCTTTTCAGTCTTCAGAAGTTTACAGAATACTTTATGTTTGTATGTTAGGGTTTGTTCTCTGTAGTTTTAATAATAATTGAGTGTGTAGCGTTATGTCTCTTGTTGAACTCTTTAGCCATTATTTCCCACAATACCTTTAGAGTTTCAGTCTCCTTTTCCATTCTTCTAAGACAAATGACATGAACATGAGACCTTTTATTATAGTCTCATAAGTCTCTGTTCCTCTTTTCATTATCTTCCCCCTTGGCTGCCCATACTAGTTAATATTTTTTCTTCTAGATTTCATTTTCTTCTGCCCCCTCCATTCTGCTACTGATTCACTAATGTTTTATTTCAGTTATTGCATTTCTCAGTTCTAAACTTTTTATTCAACTGTTTTTAATATTTTTAGTATGTATTTTCTATGCTCAAACTTTTTGCCTCTTTGCTGAGACTTTTTTTTTTTCATTTGTTTTATATGTGTCTGTTCACTGAAGGATTTTAGTTGTGTTTGTGCTGATATTGTCAGATAATTCTAAGGTTTCTCATCTTGGAGTTTTCATCTTTCAGCTGACATTCATTGTTAAATTTGAGATTTCTTTTCCTGATGTGATGAATGTTTTGTTTTAATTCCATATATTTTTGTGTAAGGAGTCTTATTGAGGATCTAGACCAAATTTTTCATTCAGATTTTCATGATGCCTGAGAAAGGTCCCTGTCCCTACCTTGTTTCTGGTGTACAGGTTGGATGTGAGCGTCACTCTGGTATCTTGACATTTCACTGGAGATCTCCTTGTTACTACTGAGTCACCCTCAAAGTTTTCACTCTCCAATAATATCACAGTTGGGAGAGCTGGTCTGGTAAGGGCTCGCATTCCCCTCATGTTCCTTGCCGTCACCATTAAGGTGCAGGATACAGTATCTTCCCTGAATCTACTTCTGCAGGTATATTGGGAGATCTGATTTTAAAAAAAAAAGAACTCTTAGTGTTTTGTTTCTGGGCTTTTTCATGTTGATTGGCCTTTCTTTTGGATAAAGGAAAAATGATGGAATATGATGTCTTTTTTAATGTGGATTATAGAGAGGGCCATCGTTTTGTCTGCAGTATTCAACTAGAATCAAATAACTTTTTTCTAAAAAAATGTGCTTTATAATTTTTTTTGACCCTTTACTAGGTACTCAGGCTTCTGATTGGGGAATCTATTCTTTGTATATTTATGTTAGTAATTCTGGATTTCCATCTTTTTCTCCAAGACTAGGTTTGCAGAGTAAGAAAACCCATGGCAGTCACCATCATAGCTCCACAGCTTTCTCACTGGCTTGTCTGCCTTTTGATTTTTTTTTCATTTTTGTTTTACATTTATTGTACAAGGAATGACATGGGAAATATTTGCCTATAAGTGTGTTTCTAAGTAGGTCATTAGGATGTCTGCCAAAGGCTCTTCTGGTCAGATCTATTTGCCACTATGTAGTAAAAAATAATGGTTAAGTAGCTTTACACTTACTGCCCTTCCTTCCTTCCTTCCTTTCTTCCTTCCTTCCTTCCTTCTTTCCTTCCTTCCTTCCTTCCTTCCTTCCTTCCTTCCTTCCTTCCTTCCTTCCTTCCTTCCTTCCTTCCTTCCTTCCTTTTTAAAAGAGCATCGTGCCTTGTAGTCCAGCCTGGTCCTGAACTCACTTTGGAGTACAGACTGGCCTCTTGACATTCTTATATAACATTCAGAATTTGTCTTTCCATGGAGTAAAGATGGGACAAGTAGATTTCAGGGGAAGTTTGTTCAGAATGCTTTGTTTGGTTTTTAAGTTCCAAGAGAGCAGAGACATAGTATATAGTGTTTCTGCTATATTTGCAGCTCCTAGCAGTGTTCCTGATATATAGTAAACATTTAATAACTACCTTTGGGAGAATAAATTTTTTTTTGGAAATCACTAAAGACAGAAAAATGATAGTTTCTAATTGCTTGTTTAAGTTGATATCCAGTTATTAATGTGACCTGTAGTATCTTAAACACTCGTTACAATCTTTTGAATTATAAACTTCAATGTTGTTGTGCTGATATTACCCTTAATATTAGGTTCCACAATGAAGTTCATTATTCTGATTTCAAATGAAAGGTTACTCTTGAAAGCACAACATATTTTTTTTTCATTCAGAAAATATTCTAATTGTTGTCTCTAAAACATATGAAGACAGTATACCACGTGATCTGCTGCCCTGGGTCACCTGGCAGCAGTTTTCCCAGGAGCCTTTAGGAATGGTGGTTATTCCTTCATTGTTTCGGTTTCCCTGACTAAGAGGTGCTGGGAGAGAAGAATGAGAAAAGACACAAATGCGATCCGACCTGCTGCGCTGAAACCCATTTCTACTCCCAGAATCACCCTTGGAGAATTTTCGCACAGTAAGATTCTAAGTAATTGAGAAATAGTTAGTATTTTCTCCATAGTAAATCCCACCAGTGAGGGAGGCAAAATGCTCCTGAAACAAATGGCCATCTGAAAAATGCTTTGAACAAGTGCACTATTAGAAACATGCAATTAAAATAAATTAAAGCAGTGGGTGAACATGTAATGTTCTATTTCTTGTAATTCCACCTACGAACATCTGTACTCTGGGAACCATAAAAAGGACAAATGGTTCTTCTCTCTGTTTTATTAAATCTGTAAGTCATCAGAAAATACACAAACCAACATTCTTTGCTCCTATTCTATTCATCTAGGAGAGAAGTTGCAAGTCGCGTCTCACATGTTTCCGGAGGGCTGGCGTTCCATCTCTCCTGGCTACTCTCCTATAACAAGCCTACTCACACCCTTTCTATTTGCTTCTGTATTTCTAATCATTAATGTGTCATCTTAATGCAAGGGGGAGAGAGTAGAGGAAGAAAAATGAACGTTTTGCATTTTTTTCCGTTGCCCTTAATAATTTAGAATTACATGGAAGCTTCTGTTTTTAGAAACTGCAACCAAATCCCGGATCAGTAGATTTGACTGTGGGAAGCACAAGGTAGTAGTTGCATTGTAATGTAGAAAAATGCTGATGAAGACCAAGGGAACGCTGAGTGATAGAGCTTTGATTTACACATCAACTAGGGTGGCCAATTTTTTTTTAATCTTGGAATATGAATTATTGATACCCTTAGATCAGTGAAGTGGTGTCTTTTCAGCTTATCTCGATTTTCACTTCTCTCAAAGAATGCAAGTTTTGTGGATAGGATCCTCTTGGTCTGATTTCCCTGAAACCTAATGGCCCAAATCAGGCAACAAAGAGGGTTTGGTTGCACCTGGTTATGTTAGGTAAATAAAAAATAAAAACTGTAAAAGTGAAGGATAGTCTTTCTCTTTAAAGCAGCATTTATGTTCCATGTGTGTTAGATTTTGAATTAGATTAAATATTTTTGTAGGATCTTAAAAGAATTACATGTTAAAAAAGATATGTTACCTCATATCAGAGAGCGTTCACCATTCTTACTGGATAGGAGAGTTTAGCAGTTCTATTTCATTATTATTTTCTTTAAAATGTTTATTGTTTTCTATTCAAAATATTCGGGGAACCCAGATGCCAACTAACAAGGAACTGGTTAAATTTGCAATGCTACATCTGCAACGAAAAATGTGATTTAGCCATTAGGTCAGATCTACCTGGTTTAACAAAGAAGAGTGCCCAGAGTGAATTGTTAAATTAAAATGCAAAATGCAGAAGGTTCAAGAATCAAAGTGCTGTTGAAAAATAAATATATATTTACTCATGAACATATACACGCATAGGAAAATTGGGAAGTCAGTGGTTTTAATCACTTTCCTATCACTGGGAAACAAAAATACCTAGTACCCACTATCTAAAGGAGCTTTATTTTTGCTCGTTTTTCTGACCATGACCAGCTGACTCTGAAGCAGGAGGGCATGGCAGCATACATGCCAAGGGCAGCTGTTCATTCCATGGCTGCCAGCAAGTAGAGAGAAGGAGGTTGTTCAAAACTACCCTTCAGATTAAGCTTCCCGCATTCGACCTCCAGCAAGCACATTCAGCTCCCCAACTCATCAGTGGCTGAATCTGAAGATGTGTATAGCCCGCCGTGATCCAGTCTTCTCCCATATACATGAGACTTTTGGGTGACATTTTAGATCCAAGACTGTCTTCATCGCTGTGACTCAATATCTGACATGCATAACTGTGAGAAGGAAAGATTTATTTTAGCTTACAGTTTTAGAAGCTCACAATCCCTTCACAGATGGGCAGCTAGAAAATGGTGGGATTATATGGTGGGGCCAGAGCCAGTGCTCTGGAAGACAGATCTTCACAGCAAGGTAGAGTAGAGAGAAGTCTGGAAGGAAGGGTGGAGCCAGCACACACCCCTCCCCAGGCACTCACCCCTTCCATCCAGGCCCCACCTCCAAATAACTGCTGCACACTATCCATGGGTACCTTTTGGGGGCCACTGCAGATCCAAACCTCAACAAAGACAGAACATCGTAAGTACCTCTTAGAAGTAAAGGTAAAGAAATAAAAAAGTAGTTATTACTTTAAAATTTTATAAGTACATCTCTTTTACATATACTGTTGAAACCCAAAACATGACATCTGCAGCAAGTCTTTATAACCTACACAAATAAGTATAAAATCAATATTTAAGTTTCCCAGCAGTCTGACTCAGTGTTCCTCCATTGACACTTTGTTATGGTAAAGGTGAGACAAGGTGACTTTCAAGGCTAATTGCAACTGTCTTTAAAGACTCATTGCATTTTGGCCAATGTGATTTCTTTTGCTCAGATAAGTCTCTATGAACATGTGATGTTCTTTCTGAATATTCCTATTCACAAAGATAAACCCAGGCCTCCACTGATAACCAGATGCATCGTCCATGATCTATCAGGTTTTTACACACTCATCCTTTCTACTTTTGAATCCTGAGAGCAAAGATTACTGAAATTAATGGGTATGCCATTGTTATAGTTTTTACCAAATTCACGTGAAACCTTTCACCTTGCACAATTTATTTATATTATTAAATATTTTTTCTTAATATTTTATAATAATTTATACAGTTAAATATGAGTCAGAAACCTGCACATGATACGTCTTTTGGATTGACATTAATGACTATTTAAATAAAACAACCTTAATTTATTTCACCTATTAAGAATGGTGATTGTTTATTGGTCTAAGATAAAGTGATAATATATTACTTTTCAGGTGAGTTTTCTAAATTGAATATTCATAACTATAAACAGAATACCTTTAGAATCTTTAAAAACTAACTGATATTGCCTTTAATCTATAATAGTTTCTATAAGCTTACAGGGCATGGTGTTTATTTGATATATAGGTTTATGGATAAACATTTTTCCCCTGATTTATCCATTTTTTGCCTCAGTTCTTCATCTAGTAATAATAATAGTTTATGTCTGACAGAATTGCTGTGAAATTAGGTAAAACAATAATATTTAAAATGGGCCAGGCTACTGTCTAACACATACTGCTGATACACTAAGTGGGGAATTCTTACGAAAGTTTAACAAAATTCTTTCATCATCTAATAGTGCCGGGGACCCAGGAAGGACTCAGATATTGTTCCTGGTGATATTAATAGCGATGGGGCCATGGCGATAGTGATGCTGATGGTGATGTGACATGATGGTGGGTAGTTGATGATTTAGAAATGGTGATGGTAACGATGCGGACGTGGTGAATGAGGATGATTCTGCCTCTGCTAAACAGGGCAGGGTGGCACCGGGAGTGGTACATGGTGCTTAGAGTGATAAGGGAGGTAGTATTCTCTTCATGGTACTGAATTTGGTGGTGGCAGTGATGACAGTGGCAGTACAGGCATGATGGTGATGAGGAGGATTGTGGTGACAATTTTGTGACTCATGAAAATAATTACTATTAATGGTAGGAAATAAATGTTGAAGGTGTATATGCGGGACCACTAGCATGAGGTGACTCATCCAATTTCCTTTGTCTTTCTCACCCTTAAGCCCTTTGGGGAGCTGTGTCACCCCAAGAAAGGAGCACCCTTTAACATTTTTTTCAGAAATAATACAGGAAACGCCCTTTTGTAGCTCACTGGTCCAGATGAAAGCCTTTCTATTAAATTCATAAAAAGATATATAAGATTGCATCATGCTTCAAATATAGTAGTTTCACCCCCAAATCACATCTTAATAATAACTTACAGAAATCTCTCTTTGCTTTTCTTTTTCTGTCTCTAAGTTCTTTCTTATCACATTTCACAAAAGTATGGATGGATCTCCCCCAGTCTTCTGCCAGAGGCTAGACTGCTATTTCAGTTTCAATTGCAGAAGCTTTCTGTAATGCCTATTGCTCTCTAGATCTCCCTTGTTGAACACTGGTTAGCCTGGGAAAAAGTGGCCAGTTGCCAAAGTTGAGCCCCCAGGTTTAGAAGGGTTTACATTGAAGAGATGACAGACGTGTGAAGGACGCAAGGAGCTGCTTAGAGACACACTTCAGAAGGCCGGTAGCCTCAGTACCCATTACCAGATGTACACGTTGCATAAAAGCAAAACTCTGTTGGGTTGCCAATGCATATAATGAGGGTATCTATTGTGGCCACAGCGAATTACAGTACGAAAACTTTTCCTCATAAATATCTTAAATTAGGAAGAAAGCTGAGGAAATGACACACTCACTAAGAGCAGGGATTGTAATTTCCGACCAGCTCAATAGGTTTTGAGGCTGAGATGTAGATTTAATTTGATTGAATGAAAATGAAATTATTGCTAATTCTTCACATACTCAATAAAACTCAATTCGTAGAGCTCACCCTGGGAAACTGGTTCTTTTTATCAGATAGCTTTGTCTCTGTCAAATAGGGATATGCACTTCTAATCTTTCAAGGGAGTTTAATATTTAATAATCTGAGCTCCAAGACCCATCAATTATCTTGTAGCTGCTCTTTGGAGGAGATATGAATGGATTTTTCTTTTTCTAATCATCATTCAAAGATGAATCTTAAAACGTCTGGAAACATAAACAGTGTGCTCTCAACTGAGAGTAACACAGAGTAAACACACAATGAGTTGTAACGTGGAAGTCATCTGAAAGAGTGAATTCTGCTCATTTTAACTAAAATTTCCAAACCCAGTGATGGATGGTAGAGTAGCAAATGAAAGGTCTTCTGGTTGCCATAGGCTCCCTAATGTAGCATAAACCTAAACTTTATTGCAAGTATGAAAGAAAAAATACTCTACATTAATGGGAGCCGCAGACCCAAGGTGTTTAAGCACCTCATCCTAGTGTAAAATCTCTCTTGGTAAAATCACCTCGCCGTCTTTATGGAGGTAAGAATATTTTGTCCAAACCTAATCCCTTGAGAAACAGGATCTTTGTTGATTTTACTAAGTGCCAGATTTCACTCAACCCTCTCTCCTCAGGACACACACACTGTGTTTCTGTTAGTATTTGGGGAGGACAGCCTGTGCCATTTGTCAGCTTCCCAGCCAAGAGCCACACAATAAAATGCAACTACCGTGGAACATGGGCTGAAAAACAATCCATCCAGTGTTTAATGAATAACACTAGCATGCTCTTAACAGCACTAATAACAAGTTTAATTACTGTTCATTTTAGTGTGTGCGGCATCTATCCAAAACCTAACATTTTACCAAGTTCATGCCAATAAAATCAGAAAATAATTCATAAAGTGCCTAAATGTATTTGTAAACTACTTCCATAAATTAGATGTTTATCATGGCACAAACTCAGAATAAAAGCCACCATTTTTAATTTTTGTCTCCAGCTTAAGAGTTTCTTTTAGGGCTATTTTACCCTCCCACCCTTTCAGTCCAATTTTGTCTTTAAGTTAATCTTCATTGTTTTATTTCAAAAATAATTATGTACTTTTAGAGAGCTAAAATTTGAAAGGGTAAAATTTTAAAAGAATTTGAAGATTTTAAGAGTTTCAAACTATAGAGCAATTCTTAACAGCTTATTGGAGAGCAGAGCTAGTTAAAGTTTGGTTCATGAGGAACTGTTAGTCTGAGTGCCATCAGTTACCTTTCTCTGACTAGGAACTACATAAAAAGGGACTCAACACTAGGAATTTTTAAGAAATGACAATAAATTTGTTTTATTTTAATGATGTTTTCAGTCTACTATGAAGTGGAGAAGCAAAATACCATTTATCATAAAAATTGTGTGAGGGCAGAATTTTCTTTCTCACTTTATAAAAAAATGTTATTTTAGAGTAGTTTCTGACTTACAGAAAATCTTTTAAGATAGTATAGAAAATTCTTATTGCTCCTAAGTATAATTTCTTCTATCATAAACATCTTACATTGATGTAGCATATTTGTCACAAGGAACAAGCCAATACCGGTAATTATTTTTAACTTAAGTCCAGATGTTAGTAATATTTCATTTGTTTTTTTTTTTTTACTTAAAGTCCTTTTTCTTTCCCAGAATCTCACTTAAGGCATATCTGTGTGGCACCTCCTGACTATGACATTGTCTCATAACATTAAATTAGTTATGAGAAGGCCAAATCTTCAATGCCCTGGGGCTGAACTTGTCAAGGAAAGCTTACAATACCTACGAGAGGCACTGCCTCACAGCGTGTGCTTGTATTAAATGTGATCTGTTTTACCTATTTTTCCCTTAAAGAAAATAGACATTTATCTGTAAGTTGTTGCAGTAGCTCAAACAACTTTACTTAACGTTTGATTTTTAGCTATATATTCAGTTGTTTTTGCACATTTTTGGATGATCTTTTGGAAACATTAGCAGAATAAGTCAAATCATGCCTTCTGATGACAGCAAGAGCACAGGTTTCTGTTTCATGGAATGAAACATGAGTGACCATCTCTTAAATTGATTTAAATAATAAAACAACAAAAATATAGGCCTGGAAAATAGCAGATAGAAGGGCTAGGAGTGTGCCTCAGTGGCAGAGTGCTTGTCTACCACATGTGAGGGTTTGATCCCCAGTGCTACAGGAAAAAAAAGGAGATGATGGATGGATGGAAGGAAGGAGGGAGGGAAAGAAGGAAGGAAGGAAGAAAATGAGATGTGAACATGAGAGAAGAGAGGAGGAGAGGGAAGAAGAGAAGAGCGGAGAGGGGAGGAAACGGAGGATAGAGGAATTCCAGAAGTTTTCTGTGGTTTGGATGGTCCACTCTAGGAACTCCAGTGTGAAACTCTGGTATGCAGAAAGGAAAAGCCATCTAAATCATAGAAATCTATACCTAAATGTCAGTTCTACTCAACCAGAGTATGTGACCATCCTGGGTTTTAATGTTCTGCCCCCTGATTTTTTATTTTATGTGAGTCTAGCCACTATGGAAGTTCTCTGCATTGGCTTTTGCAACACGCATTTTGACTGCTTTCTTACAATGATTATTATTATTATTATTTTGTATTTCTACCTATCCCAGCTTCCAGGGTTCATTTCCTAGCTCCCTTACCGCCCTAGTTTTGAATATGGCTTTAGTTTTGCACGTCACACACAGTCGTCTCTCAATCTCTGTGGATGATTGATTCCAGAAGTTTCAGAAGATACAAAAATCTGCAGATACTCAAGTGCATTACAGAAAATAGTATAATATTTGCATTAAAAACTAGACACATCCTCTCACATATTCTTATTTCTGTATCACTTGTATTTCTCAGTACAATATAAATGCTTTATAGGAAATTATAATTTAATGTTTAAGGAATGAAGTAAAAGTCTGTGCATGTTTCATACAGATGCATCTTCCCATGAATCTTTTCATTCTGGAATGGTTGACTGTCCTCTTGTGGAAACCCCAAACATGGAGGGCTGGCTCTAGAGTCATTGGAGAATTGGGCTTGGGATCTAGACGTCCATTTTCTTGGTAGGGATTTTGCCAGGAATGGTGCAGTAGGTTCTAGAGCCTCCAGGGAGACAGTTGACCTCATTGGATGAGCAACTTCCTCAACATGCAGAGGCAGAAGGCGCCTGGGCAGCCTGCCATAGCCAGAGTCTTACTCTAGAATCTGCTTGTCCATCTCTCTACAGTTAAAAGATTTTTGTCCTTTGGGTGTCTGGAAAAGGCTTGACTTGATTCAGCTGTATTCTATCAGTGTCAGTGCCGGTTTCAGAGACTGAGGTCATTTTGGTGATTTAATGGGTTAATAGCACATACAGTGTTTAGCTCAATATCTGGCACAGAGCAGGTAGTAAATGTCAGCTTCTCTTTTCCCTTCACGGTGCTGCCGATGCCTGTGGAAGTTCAGTGTGAACTTTCCCAAAGAGACAAATTTTAAATGACCTTAAAACACTTTTTTACTTATGTGGTGTCTGTGTAGGACTCAGTACAGAAAGATGTGGAGGTTGTGCGATATTAATAATAGAAACAGTGAGCACAACAATATTTAAAATAACATGATCTAAGTTAAACTTTCAGAATTACTTGTTTGGCCTTGAGCAAAATCTTTGGAATTTATTTGTTCCAACTATAATAGGAGGTGGACTAGGTTGTATATAATGTTCATTAAGTCTTTAAAATTCTAAGACTCATATTCCAAGTCCATTTACTTGTAATTTTGCAGTAATAGTTTAAAACACAGGGGATATTTACTTTCTTTATGTGATTTATTACTGAAAGTACATTGCAGAAAACCATATATATATATATATATATTTTTTTTTTTTTTTGAAAACTTGCCTAACATTCCCTGCATTGCAATTCAAGGAAAAAGGTATTGGAGGCAAGGAAGGTGCAGTATGTTGAATGTATTTTTTTTTTCTTTTTTGTCTTTTGGTAAAAGATGGAAATCAAACACCCAATTGTTTTAGTTTGCCCTATAAGTGGTATTTTCTGTTGTGGCTGTTGATTATGTTTCCAAGCTTCTGAACCTTGAAAATCCTATTTCTTGTACTTGTGCTTTTCCCCCACAATAATAAAACCTTGAATACAATACTGAAGTTTATAAAATTTAGACTAGGTGCTGTGAAAGATGGAAATGTATTTACAATGGTAAGATCTCTTAGTGATGCAGGAAGTAGGTGCAATCTCTTGTATACAGAAAGCAGATTTTGCAAACTATAAAAGGACAATATAATTAATAAATGAACTTAACTGAAAGAAGTGAAATGACTACAGAGAAAAATTGTTATGTCCTGGTCTTATGGCAGTTACAGGCTTTGGTGGATATGAGAAAGGATGAAAAATATATGTGCACACACACAGGCACACACATATACACACATACACATACATCCATGCACACATACTTAACATTTAAAATCTAAAAATCTATATAAAAAGCAGGATAACCATTTGACCATTAAAGTTAATTGCTTAAGAAATAATCTGGGTTCAGATTTGATTTCACATTATTGAGTTGTCACTTTTCTTTTAATACAAATAATATGACTGTACTAGTGCTCAAATCTGATTTATTTGATTGCAAAGAGAAAAAAACCCGAGTAAGATTAGTTCCGAAAAACCATAGTTTTCCTATAGTTCCGCACGTAGGAATTCTAGTTGGAACTGGAGTGCACTGTACACGGATGAGCTGTGTTCTCTCTCCTCACGTCTTTGCTTCTCCCGTGTGCCGCGGTCCTCATTCCCAGTACTGCGAGCTCCTCGTTACGTTTGTGTTGTTTTCTCATTAGTCACCTGGTTTGTTTGCGTATTTTTACTCTTCTGAAATATGTCACCCCTTTCTAGATCAGAATTTATTCTCTGATACTTTAAGCTTCTCTGCTTAAATAAGGATTTTTCCTTTGTGAAAAAAAAAGAACCTTCTCTCCAGAATAGTTCCTTGTTTGGGAGAAATTGACAAATCTGGTTGAAGAGTTTACGACCAGGCTGCGGCCAACTACCACATCTGTTTAATCCCTCCTCCTCTTGCTTTCTCTCTTCCCTTTCTTAGTAGCTTCCATTAACAGAGAGGAGCGAAATGTTGGTTTTTAATATCAAGACATATTCTTAGTGGATTAGGATTAAAGCTTTCACAATTTTCCTTTTTATTTTTGGGTGTGTATCTGCTGATTCAAAATCGACTAGAAAGTGATTATCAATCAGAGATAATTTCCACCGGTAGGTGGTCAATATCAGAACATTTCGGGTTTTTTGTTTGTTTGTTTGTTTTGGTCTAGCCTTATCTTGACATCTAGAAGATAATAAGCCTGTGGCACTGATGTGTATCCTATAGTACACAGGATAGTGGTGATGACAGTGGTGATGGTGGTGGTGATGCTGTGTGCGTATGTGTGTTTATCTGGTCCAAGAAACCAGTAGTACCAAAGGTAAGAAATATTGTTGTAAGGAAAGTGAGTGATTTGAATTAGCTATTGCTCTCATGATGGAAAGAATTTATTTTGATGCCTCTCTGATCTGTCCATTGTCTTTGCTCTACTCGTCTAGGTCACCAGGATGAGATATAGTTAGTGACGTCCATTTTTGGAACACAAACCATAGAATTTTGTCAGTTTATAGGTTCAAGTTCCTGTGCCTTGTCCAAGTCACTTCAGGGGAGACAAAATGATAAACAGTATCTTCCTGTCACTCTGTAAGTCAAAAAGACAAACTAAGAAAAAAAAAGTGCGATAGACTTAAGCAGTTTTATAAGACAAACGGGTCTTCAGAAATACAAACACAAAGACATATCAGGAAATTTTGATTTTGTTTTATTTTGAGAATCAGCATGAGGGAACTGATATAGTCTAAGAATGTAATTAAATATAAGAATGACTATGACCCAATGATAATGAAGTGGGGAAAGTCCAACAAAGACCTGTCATTTTATATTCTTGGCTTCTCCACCTAGCATTCTTCTCCAAGTAGGAAACAGGGTATGAGTCACAGAAGGGTCCTACATCTTACCACAAGGAGAGGAACATCAAGAAATTTCATTAGGACCACACTACACATGAAAAAGCAGAGACAGGGCTGAGTGACCTTCTTGTTCCTGTAGCTTTGAAGTCCCCCGTGGTACTGTACCTTTGAGTATCAGGAGCATGGATATGTCTGCACACACCTGTAACAAATGATGTGGGTGGAGCGATTTAAAATGAAAATATTGTTGTGCAGAAATCATAATGTAGTTTTAGATTAAAAATGAACTACCTCAATATCGATGACTTTTTTATTGATGACAGTCCATGCAATTCTTGCATTTTATAATTTGTGTAGTGATATGACTTGAGGATATTGTTTTATATATCCTGTTCTCATATTTGCAAGAACTCTCTATTCTTATTAGCTTGGAGGGGAAAAGAAAAAATGTAAATAAAGATTGTACTGGAGAAATTTGTGACTTTCCTCTTTCCTTGGTCCCTGAAGGATTTATGATTCTACATTTCCAGAAACCCTTCCTAGGATTCTTTTTTCCAGAAACAAGTCTCAGGAGAGAAATAGAGACGTTCGACAGGGAAGTCATCTCAGACGCTGAGAATCCCTCAAAGGTGTGTGAGAGGAATGGGTACCCAGAAGCTAGAAGGGATTTCTGAAGAGACCCTGTAAGGGCTCTTGTGGAACCACTGGTGGCCATCACGCAGCCTGCTGAGCATTTGCCTTGGAGAACACAGAGGTTAAGATGAATGATGAACTGCAATTAAAGTAGTGCACTGTTCTCTTAGTTTATTAAGAAGCTTTTTCTTTTCTTATTTTAGCCCTAGTTTCCTGAGCGTGATCATTAGGTACAACAGAGCTTTTTTTTTTCTTTTCCTCATCTATCCATCTATCACCTATCCATCTATTATCTTTTACTATCTATCTGTCTATCTATCTATCTATCTATCTATCTGTCTATCTATTTCTGTCACTTATTCATTTCTGGGGTCTTAAGGGCTGGACCTGAGGGCCTTCAGACTGGACTACATCGCAGCCCTCCTCTATTTTTGATTTTGAGTCAGAGTCTTGCTCAGTCACTAAGTCTTGCTAAGTTTCCAAGATTGGGCTCAAACTTGGGATCTCAGAGGGCTGGGCTTCTGGGCCTGTGCCTCCAGCCCAGGCAAGAAGGTACATCCGAGGAGACTTAGATGAATGCATTCCTTGACACTAACCAGCACTTGACGCATGTGGAAAGGCCCCTTTAGTAGTCTTACACGTAGTCCTGGATAATGCTAATAGGCCTACTCAGTTGAGGGTTTTCAGCCCCATCTCTCTCTCGATGACTGCATCTGCTGTTCTGCTCTGTGGCAAAACTTTTGATAGCGTCCTTCCTATCTTCACGGTTACTTATTCTGTGAACATTTTTAGGTTCTGAAATATTATTACGCCTGTAACCAAGTCTCACATGGCACCCCATGCTATTAAATATGTGTACTTTTCTCCTGTTCACTTGTCCAATGTTACAACAATCTGTCCCAACCAAGAACTAAGGCAGGTAGAGAGAGAATTCAATTCTCACATTTGCGAGTTGTATCTATCTGCCATTATGTATATTTATTTAATTTTCAGAATAAAATGAGTTAGTGTCTGAAAACTAATTAAAAATTATCACAAAAGTTGCTCTCGTTATTAATGCATGTTGCATTTTATATACATTGTTTAATTTATGACAAGCCTGCATTCAATGTTAACTCTTTTTATACAAAATCAAGTATTTTTATTATTAACGTGAAAATACAGGAAATTATGGAGAATCAGTTAAATGATAAATGATCTGATAAAAGGTAGGAAGGTTTGCTGTTGCCTTACAACCATCTGGATTGTTATGGAAGGTGCGTGGGGAGCAGAACCTCACGTGGGGATGCAAGGGGGAAGAACGAAAACCCCTTTCCGTCACCTTGTGACTTCAGTAAATCACGTGCAGTTGCGCAAGAGCCACTTCTTTTTCCCCTCATTTTATTGATATGTGTATATGTGATACATAATATTTACATTGGTTTTGAGTATTTTGTATCAAAATTATAAACCCTTCTCCCCTCCATTCGTTCTTTTATCTCCTCTCGTTTAGCTTTACAAATAACTGTATTCTGGATTTCTCACATTAGAGAAACCATGTGATACTTAACCTTGTGCATCTGACTCACTTCACTGAGCATGATGGTCCCAGGTTGCATCCATTTACTTACAAAAGCCTCAGAACTATCCGTCTTTATAGATGAGTAGTACTCCATTGTGCACATATGTCAAAATTTTGTATCCATTGGTCTGTTGATGGGTATTTTGAGGCATTCCTTGATTTCGCTATTGTTGACTATGCTGCTATGAACATAGATATACATTTTTTATATGATGCTTTTAAATCTTTGGGAAAGATTCCCAGAAGAGGTATCACTGGACCTAAGGGAATATTGATTTCCACCTTTTGAGGAATTTCTGTATTGCCCTCCCTAGTGGTTATACCAGTTTATAATTCCACCAGCAGTGTAAGAGGGTTCCTATTTCCCCTCACCCTCCTCAGCATTGATTTCTCTTTGAGGTCTTGATATACATCATTCTCTCTGGGATTGGATGGTATTTTAGGGATGCTTTGATTTACATTTCTCTGATGGCTAAGTATATTGAACAACTTTTCATATATTTTTTGACTATTTGTACTTCTTCATGTGAGAACTGCCTGTTCGTTTCTGTTGCCCATTTATTAATCAGGACTTTGAATTTGAGGGGTCTGTTTTACTTTGACTCCTTGTATATTACAGTTATTAACCTCCTCTCTGGGGTATACAGGTGGTGAATATTTTTTCTTATTTTATTGGTTCTGTGTTTACTCGCTTAATAATTTTCTTTGCTGGCCAGAAACCTTTTAATTTGAAATAATCTCATTTATTGATGCTGGGCTATTTCTTGTTGCCTTGGGTGTCTTATTTAAAAAGTCCTGCCTATACCTATGTCCTTTAGAGTTTTGATGTCTTTGTTTTCCAGAAAATTTAATGTTTTAATATTAATATATCTTGGTCTTTGATCCATTTTGATTTAATTTTGGTGCATGGTGAAAGGTGAATGTCTAGATTCATTCTTCTGCATGTGGATGTCCAGTTTTCCCAGCACCATTTATTGAAGATGCTGTCCTTTCTTCAGTCTATGCTTTTGGCTCCTTTATCAATGATCATGTAACTGAGGGTACTTGAGGGTACCCTGCACAGTTCTGTTCCACTGGTTGACTTAACTGTTTTTGTGCAAATATCATATCGTTTTTATAACTGTTCCTTTGTAATATAGCTTGAGGTCTGGAATTGTAATGCCCTTTGCCTTTGTATTATTACTCAGGAATGCTTTGACTGTTCTTGGTCTCCTTTGGTTCTGTATGAATTTAAGAATTTTTTTTCAAGTTTTGTGAAAAAATGTTAGTATTTTAGTAGAAAACGCATTGAATCTTTGTATCAGCTTGGGCATTATGGTCATTTTGACTATATTAATTATGCCTACTTAAGAACAGGGGATGCCTTTCCATTTTCTAATGTCTTCTTCAATTTCTTTCTTCAATATAGTTTTCTTAGTACAGGTCATTCATTTCCTTGGTGAGGTTCACTCCTAGGTATTTAATTTTTTGATGGGCTGTTGAGAATAGAATTATTCTTCTGAGCTCTTTTTCAGTAAGTTCATTGTTGGTGTAGAGAAATGGTATTGATTTTTTAGTATTGATTTTGTAGCCTGCAACTTGGCTGAATTTGTTTATTATTTCTAAGAGTTTTGTGTTGAAGTTCTTGGTGTCTTCCACATGGATAATCATTTTTTAAACTAGTGAAATTCTTTATTTAAATGAAATTCTATTTGAAAAACTATCCGCCATCCAAAAAAGTCAATCCAGTATTTTAGTGCTTGATACAAAGCTCAAAATAATCTATTTCTATTCTCTTGTTACTTAAGTCTCTAATACTGAATTTTTATCAAACTTTATGCAGCAAATATAGAAAATTATATTTTCTCTTTATGTTATTTCCAAAAGGTCTGCTATTGAAAAGCATAGAATGTAACTTACTTCAGAAATGTGCCATTAGAGAATAAAATTTCAGATGCATTTCTAAATTGATATGTCATCTCAAAACATATTGCACAACATTTTAAAAGTATTTGGGTTAGAGAGAAAAATTAAATAAATAAAAATAGATGATCATTTTATCTGCAAATTAGTACAGTTTGACTTCCTCTTTTCTACTCCGTATTCCCTTTATTTCACTTTCTTGCCTGATTTCTTTGACAAGGGTTTTGAGGACTATGTGGAATGGCAGTGATGAAAGTGGACAGCCTAGTCGTGTCTCTGATTTAAGGGGAAATGCTTTCAATTTTTTCTTATTGATTATGATATTTAGAGTTGATTTGTCATGTATGGCCTCTATTAGTTTGAGGTATGGCCCTTCTATACCTGTTTTACCCAAGGTTTTTATTTTGTTTTTATCATGAATAGATGTGGGGTTTTGTCAAAGGCCTTTACTGCATCACTTGAGACGATCATGTGGTTTTTGTTGTTACTTTCGTTGATGTGGTGTATTACATTGATTGATTTACATATGTTGAACCAACCTTGCATCCCAGGAATGAAGTCCACTTAATCATGATGCATGATCTTTCTGATTACTTGCTGGATTCTATTTACCAGAATCTTACCTAGGATTTTTGCATTTATATTCATTAAGGAAATGGGACTGGGATTTTCTTGATTGAGTCTTTGGTTTTGGTACTAGGGTGATGCTAGCCTACAAAAATGAATTTGGTAGAATTCCTTCTCTTTCAACTTCATGGAACAGTTTGAGAAATATTGGACTCAGCTTTTCTTTGGAGTACTGAAAAAATTTACTTTGAATCCATGTGGCCCTGGACTTTTTGTAGACAGAGACTTTATTACTGCCTCAATTTCTGTATGTGTTATGGGACTATTCTAGGCATTTATATCTTTTTAGTTCAATTTTAGTATTTTATGTGTATCTAGAAAGTCATGTATTTCTTCCAAGTTTCCCAATTTTTTGCAATATATGTAAGTGTTCAACATAGTTTCTTATAATTACCTGAATTTCTGCAGTCACCACTGCAATTTTACCCTTTTATTTCTAGTTGTATTGATACGTGTTTTTTTATTTCCTTATTTTAGTTAGTTCATCTAGAGGTATGTCAGTCTTGTTTATTCTTTCAAAGAACCAGCTCTTTGATTCATTTATTTTTGTGGGTTTTTTTTTTTTGTTCCAATTTAATTGATTTTTGTCTGATCTTTATAAATTGTTTTTGTGTACTACTTTTTGATTTAGATTGTTCTTGTTTCTTTTGAACCTTGAGTTGCGTCATTAAATTGTTTACTTGAGATTACTCTAGGTTTTTTTCATATGTGCATTTATGGCTATACATTTTTCTCTTAGGCCTCCTTTCATTGTGTTTCATGGGTTCTGGTATGATGTGCTTCCTTCATCCCTTTATTCTAGACAGTCTTTGATTTCTTCCCTGATTTCTTTTGCTTGCTTGCTTGCTGTCTGTCTGTCTGCCTGTCTCTTTCTTTCTCTCTCTCTTTCTCTCTCTCTTTCTTTCTCTTTCTCTTTCTTTCTCTTTCTCTCTTTCTCTCTCTCTCTTTCTTTCTTTCTTTCTTTCTTTCTTTCTTTCTTTCTTTCTTTCTTTCTTTCTCTTTCAGATAGAGTTTGCTCTGTACCCCCGGCTTATTCTGATCCTATTTTGAAGCCCAGGCTAATCTTGGCCTCAGGCAGTCCTCCTGCCTCAGCCTCCCAAGTGGTAGGATTATACCACACCTGGCTCATGTGGTCCTGGGAAATCTAACTCAGAGCTTTGTGATTGCCAGGCAAGTAGTAGTCAAGGTAAAGAAAGATATATTTTGAGACAGATTGTTGAAATGGAGGTCTAGCTGTTAAGTGTGAATTTCAAGATAAGAAGGTCTCACAGTTAAAACTCTCAAAGAGTTTTAATTTTTAGCTTATTGTCATAATCTCCCTAAAATCAGTCACACACACACACACACACACACACACACACACACACACACACGTGCGCGCGCGCGCGTGTGCGCACTCACCATAAGCAGTTTTGAGTAATATTTATAGGAAAACATTGGCTTGGATATTTTGGATTAGGTTTCTGCACAAGGCCAGCAGGCCCCAACAAAAAGGAATTATTCACACTCCATTTTTATGTCACAGAGTTAAAACTATATTGTTAATCTGAGCTTTCAAGATATCAGGAGAGTAACCTACTCTTCATACAGGTCAGTTGTAGTCAGTGTGATGACAAGATTCCTTTGCTTTAATCTTTTCAGGAAATTAAGTTTGAAATACCAAGTTGCTTATTTGTTTTCCATTCTGTTTTCTTTTTCTGTTTTATCATCTGATTTCTGCTTAGAAAGTCTTTACTGTCTACTAGTAATTTTATGGTATCTTCCTTTCTGTAGAAAAAAAGCATTCGTTTCAATTTGTAATTCGCCTAAACATTTCCTTTTTTCATGCAACATTCTGCTCTTTTGACTTTTATTCTGAATAAGTTAAAACATCTTTCCAGATCCCTCATATTTTGTGAGTGAAATAAAAATTTTCAATTTCATATTGATAGCACTGTATTATACTCATAATTTTACCCATATATGAAATTTGTCTCTTAACATATGTTCTATTGGTAGATCAAGGTCAAAGGAATTTTCAGGCCTTTGTCAAATAATCTACTGTTTAATTTTGTCTCCCGTATCACACATACGCACATGCACATATGCCGTGTGTGTGTGTGCGTGTGTGTGTGTGTGTGTGTGTGTGTGTGCATAGTGATTTTCATACATATATTCTGTATAATGGCAGAGATTAAACTTATTATTTTTTAACAAAATCCTACTTGAAGTTATATTGTTAACATACCCTTTAAAAATGTGGAGTTTCTTACTCAAGTTGGAGTGGCTCATGTTTTTGTCTTGTCAAGGAAGCAGAAAACTGGCTTCACTGACAAGCAAAGCATAAACATTACATCTTCAGCAAAAGTGTACTTTAAATATTTAGGGAATTATGATTCATAACTCAAAAAATAATAACACAACACCATTTTCAGGCCAGTATCCAGACAAAAACTTTTTCTGTTCACATACCATTAATTGATCACATTAATTGATTCAATTTTGGCAAGTTGCTAGCACTGAATATATTAAATCATAGATATTAAGAATAATTAATCTACAAAGTTTAATCTATGATTTATTTCAAATAACACTTTTAAATTTATACCATGCCTGAAAATTTTCAACACATGTTTTAGTATCTTATAAACCTATTATTAAACTGTTTTAGAAGAATAATAGTTGCAAACAATTTATTTTGAAAAATAGGAATCTTAACAAAGAATTATTGATTTAATAGTAATATATTAATGTAATTCTAATGTCTCCAAATGCCACATATACAGATAGACTTCTGAAATGAATCTGTGTTCTCTAATTTTTCTTGTAACATTGAAATAAAATAAGCTCAACTGCTATACGAAATGGATGAGATACAAAATGCTTTCTTTAAAAATCTTAGTTGAACCTGCCTTTTCGAAAGTAAATGGGCTATTATTTTTAGTATATTTAGAACAATTTTAAAAGAAAGTATTACATAGACTATTAACAATTATATATGTCGAGACTAGATGTGGGGACACCTGGGCATTATGAATCCTTTTGTTTGCTCATTATGAAAGAAGTGTTTTAGTGTCTAGAAACATGGGCTGTTCCTCTTCTTTTGTTAAAATTTTACTTTATCTGTCTATTCAAATAAGGCAGAAATGAACATTTTCATTCCCTTGTTCAGTTCTTTGATTTGTTGTATTGCCTATTTGAAAATTGGCATTGTTTTGATGAATTTATAGGGAAGCTGTTTTGTGACTTAAGGTGGAATTCCAAAGTCAAAAGAGAGGTCACTGGACCTTTTGTTAGTCTGTTTTCCGACATGGTAACAAATTCTTGAGATAACTAAACTTAAAGGTGGAAAGGTTGATATTATAGTTTTTGAAGTTTTAGTCCATAGTTGATTGGCATGCTGGTTTTGGGCCGGTGGCACAATGGCAGGAACATGGTGGAGTTAGTTGTTTACCTCATGGTGAAAAGGAAGAAAAGAGACATTAAAAGAAGCCCAGGTCCCGTTATCTTGTTCAAGGCCTCAGTGACCTAAGTCCCACTGTGCTCCACCTGCTAAAGGTGTACCACCTCCTGCTGGGGTTACAGACTGACAACCAAGTCTTCATCCTGTGAGACTTTGGGAGATACTTTCAAACTGTAGCAGATCCTATTCCTGACGTTTCTCAAAAACCCTTTGTGATAATCACAACTCTTTTATCAGACTTGGCATATTTCATTGTATACTTACAAAAATATTTTGAAATGAAGCAAACAAAAATTTCTGCAGAAATGCAGGATTTTTTTCTTTTAAGGTATATAAGTTGTGTCTTCTGGGAAAAGAATTTTGCCTAGTTTAAAGCATATGCCATTTTTTAAAAAGGGAAAATACCACGTTTGGTCCATCTCATTTGCTTAACAGAAAAAAAAAGTGAAAATAATTACTTAGAAGTTGCCATAGAGTCTTGACTATATAGTAAATTATAGAGTTTTTAAAAAATAATTGAAGATTGGACAAAGTGATATGTTGTTAATGACTTTATTTCGGTACTCTCTACCTTATATTTTAAATATATCCCCAGAATATGGGTGATATCAATTATCAATTGACATCGTGCAGCAAAGTGTTTTTATGTGAAAGGTTTGAGACAAAGAAAGAGTAAAACGCTTTTCATCCTCCTATCTCTTGGTCTCTGATTTGCTCTCACGTTTCAGAGCAGCGGGGTCACTGAAGGTCTCAGGGCCTGTGGCTCTTACCGTCTGAGTTTTAGGGAAGAAGCCCTGGCTAGGTTGGAATGTGGGACTCTGCCAGGACCACTCATCCCAGTACCAAGCAAGTGGATGAGCAGAGGCAAAGGCCCAGAAAAGGAGCTTCAGTCAGAGCGTTTGCTCAGGAGAAGAAGAGGTTCACTGACCCAAGATTTTTCGTTGAGGGGCTGGAAGGAACCTTCAGTGTCTGTGGGAAGTAAGAACAAAGGTAAGGCGTGGGCACTACCAAGCTGGGCTTTGCAAAGGGGCCGGAGAATAAAATTGGTCAAAACGTAATCTGACTGACCCTTACGTCAGGGTGGATTCTGTGAAGCTCTGGGAAAGCCACCCTTGCTTTGCAGAGGCAGTTCTTCCCAGTGTGCGATGACTGCTCCTGCTTGGAGGACAGCCTCTGTTCACTTGGGGGGTCACTGCCTCTGCTTAGGCACGTGGGAGGGTGCGATCTGATCATGAGGTGAACTGTTCAGAGAGGCTTCCCATTTCTTGGTAGAGCTCGTGGTCCTTTATCGTAAAGATGTTTATCAGTCAGACGTGTCATTCCTGGCCTCCAAGATAACTGCTGAAGGAAAGGCTGAAAAGGTAAAAACAAAAAGAGATGGAGTTGTAAAGGGACAGAAAGGATTGCATTTAACCACAAGTCCTTTTTTATTCTTTTGGAATAAAAGTAGTGTCTACAACTTAAAATTTGGAATGAATAGCATAAGGGGAGATTCTTGCAAAATCGACTTCTCGGTGCTCTTGTCAGACTAGAACACACGCCTTCTGTGTGATGTGGGATGTTTCTTATGTTGTGTGCCTTTGGTAACAAGGGCAGAATCTAAGCTTGCCTGTTTAGCGGTCATTATGCTCATCTTAAATTACCATTTTTTGAGTAAGTAGTTCTTTTCTGCTGATGTTAGAGCATACGTGGTTAGTCTGATAATTAGAGTTCAAATATATTTAAAGATGGTTTGTAAATCTCAAAAAATTGACTACATATTTTAAAGGTAGAAAATATTTAATTAATATATGCAAAAGTAATTTTAATTTTCACAGCAACAAAACGACCTAGGTTTAGTTTTTAGCAGTGAAAAACTTAGCAAAATAATTGTACTGAAAGAATGTTAGGGAGACTCTTAAGCACTTTTACTTTGAAATCAATGAACATTTTATCAGTTTGAGGAGACATAAGAGACAGACCAAATAATAGAATAGCTATCAAAGTGTAGACATTGTCTTTCAATTTAAATTTCAAATACATTAAAGGAAACTGCATTCCTCTTGATTATGCAAATGGAAACTCTTGGGAGACCTTGCTTTAAAAAAGTATATCACACACACAAATTTTATACTGGGTACTTAACAAATGCAGAGACTTTTTGGTCATCAACCCAGACTTTTCTGTTCTGTAACTGAATAAGTTTCTCATATTTTAGAGAGTAGGGAGTACAATGGTCCCTGTAACCAAAATTCACAGAATGTCATTTTCAACCAAAATGTATCAAAGGAAAAATCATGTGTGTTAGAAATTGTTTTTTAAACTAAAAAATAAAGGGTCACAGAAGAGTTTCACAATTATCTAAGGCTAAAAAATATTGGTGTACTTTTTGCTACCTTGTTCAAATTTAACTTTAGAGAACAGGTTACCAACATTCAGAAACAAATTTCTTTTTCTGTATATTTTGTGAAACATACTCAATTTTTAACTGTCAGGCTGAGACCATGAATTCCAGAACACGATGCTCTGGCATGCCGAGCACTTTGAGATAAAAAAGCTTGGGAAGCCATTGAAAGCAAAGTCTCTCCGACCTTCTCATATCCTCTTTTCCCTGCCCTGCTCCTCTCTCCTCTACAGCAGGCCACAGAAATAAGAATTTCTCTCCTCCAAAGAAACCATAAAACATTGAACTATTCTTCTGTGACTTAATTCCCCTGGAAATGAGTCATAAGACCTTTTTTGAACAAGTATCCTGATCTGTCCTTGGATGTTAGGGAGTGTATGGTCATAGAGAGGCCAAGAGAAACCTAAATAACCAGGTCTTGCTGAGTTTTTTCCGCAGCATATTACCACGAAATTATACCCCTTTGTTCAACCACATATCTTTTTCATCATACCTAATATAAAAATAGTTCTTTGGACTCTCAAATTTTTATCTCTGAAGATTATATTGCATAGAAACTTGGTGAAGTAAATGTATTATCCTTTTTTGTTGATATGCTTTGTGTTATGAACTTTCAAAAGTACAAAAACACTAATTTTACCTCTACACAATAATCAAATTAAACTTTCAGACTGAAATGCATTCTAGTGTTTTACAAATGGAAATCAGTTGATTGTGTTTTTTTTTTTCCCTCAGGCTTGGGAAAATTGATCTTTTCTAATTTCAATTACTATGATAGGTACAATTAATATTTAAATATCCTATTTAAGTATATTTTTCTATACCTAATTTGCATTTTGAGAAATTTTCATCATTTTATGCAATGTGCATTTACATTGTTTATGTCTGTTGCTATGCTAGACAATGTATACTGTAAGAAAATGAAGCTTGAATTACATACATATATGTCATATATAAGGCAGAAGTTTACTAATAGCCTACTCATATTTATTTTAAAAGTAATTGTTGTAAAAATAATGAATAAGTGATCAGAAAAACAGAATGATAGGCACCAAGTAATCTCAAAGTGATTTTTAGGAAATATCATTTGAAGTATGGGGAGTGATTTGTGTTAAAATCTGAAACTCAGCATTCATTAATATGAAGAATTTTTCTTATCCCTCAGTAATTTTCTTTTTAAGTGATTATTTAAAGATACAGCTGTACACCAATCGTATCAGTTTTGCGTTGTATCATTTCTCACAAAAAAATCTGTCTACTGGTTTTCTTTTGGATTGTCATTTATCAAGAGGTCGAAACTGTGACAAATTATGTCATTCCCCTGAACCAAAGCCAGTCTGCCATTCTCCGTTCAATCAAAGGCTCAATTCATTTGGAAGAATGCGCGCTCCTTGTGTGTTTCATGTAGAGAAAGAAACTAATATGCTGTAAACATGCTGCAGTTATTTTCCATTTCTTCTTGTTTACAGCAATGAAAAGGAGGGAGAGAGTTAAACATTTATTTACCTGTCAAACTGGACAAAGTTCTTCAAAAAGAAAAATTACATGCTATCTTAACCACTTTAGCAATTTTAGCTATCTGAAAGAAAAAAAGAGAGATTGATTTTTGCTTAGATACTTTATTTTTTTATTCAGTGGGTCACACTTTTTTCCCTTAGGCAATTCTCTCTCTCAAAATTAAGGGATTATTTGAGAGCCATTTCACAATGTTTCTTAAAAAAAACATTCTCTGGAAGACTGTTCTGTATTCGCAGTCTACAAGTACTAGCTGTCCTTGGAGATGCTGAGATAACAGGGACATTTTATTAGGTGCTCTGTGTTGAGTTGATGTATTCTGCTTTTAAGATGAATTGACAAAGAAATACCATATAAATGGATAACTCAAAAAGCAAGATAGGAGTTATGTTTTGGTTATTTAGAATGTGTAACGTTTTATTCATGTTTTAAAAATCTCTTAATTTGTTTGCAGAATAATATACCAATTCATCGTTATAATAAAGACCAGAAACATTGCCTTGCATTACAGTGCTGACATCTCTGATGGGCAGAAAAATAAAACAATAAAATAAAATAAAATAAAAATTGGGCAAGAAGTAAAATATATCTAAAAGCCACCAACAACGATGAATTTCCAAGAGATTCTTCCAGTTCTGTGAGGTTTCTTGGGCCCTTAGGAAAATGTCGCTTTCTGTAACAATTTGCATTTTTAGATAGTTTCAATGTTTTAGGGAATGTGGGTTCTGGTTGTTTTCAAATGAAAGGCCTTAGCAACGCGATCATTTCGTATGGATTTCCCTTCCCATCTGTGAACACATCTCTAGGTGGGTCAATACAGTTCTGATCACATATTCTCGACTGGTTCCTTCTTTTTTCTTCTTCTTTCCTGTTTAACATGGAATGTGCAGAGTCACATTTGCACAATGAATTTTAGATGAACTTTGTCTGGAGCATCGTTTCCAGGCAAATTTAAAATAGAATCCCCCACTGCTTTTTATTTGCTAATGTAAAATTTCATATGCGAAAACTATATTATATGCACGTGCCCATTTTCTTCTTTTGAAGCCATGAAACACGGGTCACGTAAGTTGTTTCATAGTGTTAATTCTCTCTGACAAAGGTAGACAAGCTGTAGTCTCTGAGTCATGTTGCTCATAGGCTGTTTTTTAATAACCTTAATTCCAAAATTATTTTTAAAGAATTGTTTTTGAAAGAAGAAAAATGAAAAGAAATAGAGGAGTGCCAGAAATCTTACTGTCCTAGAATGCCTAGAAATTATTTACTGTTGTGGTCTGCAAGAAAAAGTTGTCAGATCCCTGATGTACATGAAATTATTTATATACAGAAACATGCAGAGTGTTTCTCTTAATTCCGTTTTTCAGCTTTTGCATAAACATATAAGCCTCAGGCTTGCTGTCTGTTACCTGTCTTCTAGCTCTCCCTTTTGTGGGCTTGAAGATAATCACGTTCCTCTCTAGTATAAATTTAGAAGACTCTCCAGTGGCAGGTGCTGAGGGCACTGGAGAAGAGCGCATTGTTGCTTATGGAATGGAATCAAAAGAATGTAAATACAATTAATCTTTGCCATTTATGTTCACTTCTTTGTATTTATTAATATAATGGTCCTTGTGATTCATTTTATTCTTTTCAATTATTTATACATAGTGTAAATAAAATAAATCTTCTGCCCTCGGCTGTTTCCAGCTCATGGGGAGGAGAGGAAAGTGAAGTGGCTTCACAATGCACTATCATAACAACTGCATGCTGCAGTGCACCGTGTAGTAGGCCGGGAAGGGACGCCACGTCGGGCAGGGCGGTCGATGGAGCGTGTTTTAGAGACAAATCTGCGGTTTAGAGACTTCCTGGGAGTTGTCCTGATTAGGAGAGGTAGGGAGGAGCAGTTAGTGTAAAATTCTAGGGTTAAGAAAGAAACAGACGACCCATCCTGCAGCAAAAGCACGATGCTTGATTAGAAAGCCATGTTGTAGCATCCTCATTTCTAGCTTCATAGGGTCTAAATAAAGATACTGTGATCATCATCTCAGTGTATTAAAGAAAAGCACTTCAGAGTAGTTGTAGCCTATCATGGCTTAAATAAAGGAAAGGAAAGGAAAGGAAAGGAAAGGAGAGAGAGAGAGAGAGAGAGAGAGAGAGAGAGAGAGAGAGAGAGAGAGAGAGAGAGAGAGAACATATATTTTATGACAGCAAATCTTTAGATGCTCTGAGAAGCCCCTTCAAGTAGAAGCTTTTGTTCCATTTGGTAATAAGTAAACTCACAGGTGGTGGCACTGTGAACTTATAAGCAAGCCCCTCTGGATTTCTTCTCTTAAATGGTCAGCCATGCAGGTCTTGTGGATAGTAACGAGGCCTTTCAGACTGAGAGCACTGGAGATCCAAGAGCAGAATTTTAATATGCTTTTCCAGTAGGTACAGTTTTATTTACTTGCAAATTTCAGCTACCTTCTCGGCTTCATTGTGCTCACTCTGGATGTCCTGTCCAATTTAGTTGCCATTAGGTGCATATGATTATTTAAATTTAAGTTACACTGAATTGGAAACACTTCCTTCATCATAAAGGCTGTATTTCAAATGTGCACTGGTTATTGTGTGGGGCAGTGCAGACCTAGAAATTTCCACCATCACAGAACGTTCAGTTGGAAGAGGCTGACACTGATGACAGCAAAGTGACATTTTAAAATTTCTCCAAATGGGGCTAGAGGAATAGTTCAGCCGGTTAAAACACCTCCTTAGCAAGCACTAAGTAACTAATACCCCAGTTTGATTCCACAGCACTACATAAGCTGGGTGTGGTGGTGCATGCTTGTAATTCTAGCACTCAGGAGGTTAAGGCAGGAGGATTGCCATGAGTTCAAGGCTAGTCTGAGCTACGTTGTGAGCTCAGAACCAGCCAGGACTACAGAGACAGACTCTCTCTCAAAGAAAAAATAAATTAATTTCTCCAAATAGCAGTTGTTATCTACTCATTCAGGCATTTCCCCCCATTTTATTTATATGTATACGTGCAAAATTTAAGGTTTACAATGGAGTTGAGCCATTTATGCACATATGTATCTTGTCAAGGTGACAAGGGCTTTCCCACTCTCCTTTTGTCCCTCCCCCACCCCTCCCCTCCTGACTCCCCTACCCGACCCCCCTGTTTCACTTTGTATTTTAAGTTCCATAGGAGTGGTGCACTGGGACTCTCATATCAGAGAGACCATTAGATGTTTCACCTTATGCTTCTGACTCACTTCACTAAGCATGATGTTCTCAAGTTTCTTCCATTTGCCTGTGAAAACCTCTACGCTGTTGGACTTTATTGATGCATAGTATTCCATTGTGTATAAATGCCACAGTTTGTGTATCCACTGGTCTGTTGGCGGGTATTTTGGTGACTTCCGTATTTCAAGCAACTTTTTTGGTAATTTTATTTCAAGGGATTCTTTCTTCAGTTATACACAGTCTCTTCCAACACTTTCTTTTCAGTGAGATCCACACACCAGGGGAAGAAAAACAAAACACCAACAGCAAAAGCCTCTGTTCACTTATCATTATTTGGATTTTGAGTGTTTTCATAAATTTAACATCAATAATTTAAAAGTGAAGGTTACAACTCAATATAGTATATCAAAATAAAAACAATTAGGGCTGGGGCCATATAGTTCAGTACTTAAAGTGCTTTCCTAGCATGGACAAGGTTCCTGGATTGGGTTCTCCAGTACCCAGCACCAAATAAGAGTTAGTTGGATGTGCTGGTGCACACCTGAAATCTCAGCATTCAGAAGGCTGAGGCCAGAAGGATTGAACTAGCGTGAGCTACAGAGTGAGACCCATTCTCAAATGAATGAATACATACATACATACATATATTCATACAAACACTCTTGTAACCTTAGCCAATGTTAAGAAGTAGAATAATTTTATTGTAATTTTAGTTATGAGATAATATCTTTGTGAAAGTACATTTTAAGTCATCTTGATTTTATATGATCAAATTAAGTTTATGGAATAAGTTTTGGGTTATTCAGGAAATAACTAACCAATTTATAGATTACTTTCTATTTTCTTAGTTTCTTTCTTTATCATGATCATAATTTTAGTCTCTGTTGTTAATTGTAGTAGTCCTTTCTTCAACTAACCATTGTTTGAAGTTGGGTGTGGAATCAAGGAGAAGGATCAAATAATCAAAAATCAAAATCACCATGTGTTACTATTTGATGTTTTGTATGTTAGATTTTAATGGCATCTGTTGTGGTTTGGATTTAGAATATTTCCCCAAGGCCTTATGCGTTTGGATGTCATGGATTATCTATAAATCATGTGATTTGGGAAATTGGGGCTGATTTGGAGGGATGGATTGTGGGCCTTTGGTAGATATGTACTGGAAGACAGGTGTATGGCAGATTGTAGATTACAGGCATGTGAATTGAATTACAGGCTTGTGGATTAGATTACAGACATGTGGTAGGGGCTAAAAAGCCTGGAATGGGCTGAACACTGAGGCTGGACCCAGAAGAGGTGGATCGCTGAGATGTGACCTGGAAGGGTATATGATGTGACCTGGAAGGATATATGCTGCTTCCTGCTTTCCTTCTGGGACTTGACTTGACTTGGTCTCCTATATGCAATGCTGTGAGGAGCCCCCTGTACCTCCACTTTTGCCATGTGCTCCCACTCTTGTCTGCTGTCTATGAATAGACTATGACCTGAAACTGTGAGCTAATATAAATCTTTCCCTCCCAAATTTGTGCCTATTGAGTTACAGCAATGAAAAGCAGTTAAGATAGGATGCCATATACTGAAAATTTGAACTATGATGATAGTAGCCATTTTTTTCTATCTTTAATTTCTGGCTTTGCTTTTTAAAAACAGGCATGACCAAGAATTTCAAGATCTTTTTTCAAATTCAACATAGTCAAATTATAGACAGGTATAATAATATATTAATGCACATATTATATGATATGTATAAAAGCATGTGTTTACTACAGTTAACACTCATAATTTAAAGTAAACTTTAAATGTCCCTGTGCTCTGAGTGAGGTAACAAAGTATTATTACACAGTTATACTTTTGGATCCAAAGGATCCTTACTTACCTGTGTATTAAAGATACACCATTGAATAAATGACATGATGCAAATTCATTTAGTTTTTTGAAGGGCCGGTTGTGTGTTTTATTTTCCAATTTCGTTTTGGCAAACCATTACATAATTCATGAGGATGTTGTAATGCATGTTTTTTTCTTTTGAAAGAAAAGAAGACTATTTTTATTTCCTAAGATGTTACATCTATGAAGAAATTTCATTGTCAGATGGAAGAGTCAACAAGTCATTATTATTACTGTCATTTTATACCTCTTGTAGTATCATTTTGCACATATTAATGTGGTTCTATATTTGATTTCTATATGTGCATAAAACCTGTATTGATTATATCTATCCAGTTAATTGTATAAACTATTATTGTTATTATTATTATTTGAGACACACTCTTTCTCTAAAATATAGGCTGGTCTTGAACTCCCTACACAACCCACGGTAACTTGAGGCTCACCGCAATCCTCCTGCCTCTGCCTTCCAAGTACTGAGACTATACATGTGCACCACCATACTCCACTTTATTTATGATTAATAGCATAAAACTTGTTAATTATTTCAAATAGAAATTAATTCCAACTAATTCCCACACATCTTCATCACAGGTCAGTTATACTCACCATAGCCAAATTGTTACTCATTTTAGACTAACAGATTCTTAGAATGACCTCTGAGATATTTGATATCCTGAAATGGCATGAAAACTTGTGCTTATGTTTTCACTAGAAAGCTGCATATATTTATCTTTTAACTTACACTAATTTTTGTTTGATTCACCGTGTCTTCTTCATCCCTGCAGCCACTGCCCTAGTTTGGGTCTCCTGCATTGCTCATACTAATTGGTTTGTTGCATCAGATTTGTCCCACTAAAGGGCATCACTTATAAAACCATTAGCGATCTCCAGGGGCTGTCAAAACTACCAGGAGGAGATTAATAGAAGCATTGGATTTGATTATCAAGCCAATTCCCTCCGGTACTTCAAGTGTGAACTCTTTAGCAGGTGAACAACTTTCCCTATGGCTTGCTCCTGCTGGGAAAATTTTTGTCTTGCTACTCTTTATTTTAAACTCAGAATGCTCTTGTCTTTGCAAGGTTCTTTCTCATTCCTTTTCACCTAGACAACTGTTTACACCATAATTTAACCAAGTCTTTCCTTTCTCTTCCCGAGGAATCTTTCACAGGCTGCATGATACACTATTTATCTTTGTGTCTAATACCTGAGCAAATCTTTATCATTATAATCACCATAGTATGTGTGTCTAGTTAGCATATTAACACTAGCTCAGCTGCCTCCTATAGAACAGGACCGTGGTTCTTAAGTTTTGGGATTGTTAAGAGAAGGAAAGTCCAGTTGCATCCCATTAGTTTTTGAGGGGGTGGGGTGGGGGAATCTCCTGGCCCTCATGACTGAAATCTGTCACTGAGTCTAATCTGGCTTTGTCTTTTTCTGTGTGTGCGTGCATGTGTGTGTAACATTTTACTTGCTATTGAATTTCTTGATAATATGTCCTATGTTATTGAGTTCTGCCTAATATCAGGCACAGGATCTAGAACATTCAAGGTGCTCAATACAAATAAAGTATGTAAGCAAGTGAAGGACTGAAAGTGTACTTTTTCAGTTTGCTCTTCAGTGTAGTAGAATGCATTTCAGTTGAAACATGTTTTCATTTACAAACATTAAAGAACAGATGACTCTAGATATGATTTCTGAAATTTGGTTTTTCTTCATTAACTTGCTTAACAAATTAGTTTAGGTTAAGAATACAAAACCAAGAGTTGCATTAGGCTAATTCCATTTGCATCAGCACTTGAAGAGGCCAAAGGATTGTCTTTGCATAATATAGGAATTGGGGACTTCAGTCAGGGATACGTGTGGAGTAGTATGGCTCCGACTGCCCAGGGTTCCAGTTGTGTGGACCTGGTACAAAGTGGCTGGAATCTTTGATTCATAATTTTCATGTAATTAGGGTGAAATCATAATAACCAATTAGTCCTTAACAAATCCTCGCCATTGTGGCATGTTTCTTCCCAAACATCTTTCCTCCAAAACATCTGTAGTTTTCTGTTTCAATAAATGAGAAAGAAATGGAGAAAAGGGTATGTGGGTAGAGGAGACAGAATGAAAAATTAACTACAAAATTGCAAAAATAGTAGACAATAATATGTACATTTTAGTCTTGCACTGTATACTTAAGTGTGATGACTGGCGACCACATAATGTTCCTTCACATGGAAGCATCGTATTTATTTAACAGCTTCCTCCGTTTTGACTATGAGACAGTTTCTCTTCTCATACAAGTACATGCTGTATGCCCTTGGTGATGAATCAAGTCCTGCAGCTGAGATGAACTTCTTGCTATTAATTCTCAGGAGTGGAATAGCCCTTATACACACCCACGAGGCTCTGTGTCTCTTTGCGTGGCTGTCAGCAGTGCACTGACAACCCTGACATCCTTGGCACTCTGACATGGATTGCATTATAGACTAAGTGTTTTTAAAGATACTGAAAACCATATTATGAAGCTCAGACGCTAGTCAGGCCTTCTTATATTTGTGGGAGTTTCTAAGAAACTTCACTTTTTCTATTGGACCATCTGTCTCCTCCTGGAAGGCTGAGATGGCTGAAGCTGTATTTGAAACTATAAAGGTAGTATCTGAGGCAGATACTCTCTGGAAATGACTCATCTCCTGTGAGAACTCAAGCCGTGACAATCACACACAGCAGACAAGTTTAGGTTTTTGTGTAAATTGATATGTGATTATCTTTCCCATGCACTCAAAGACTTATTTATTTTGACTACGTTGTACAGATGCTGCTTTCTTCAGGGTGCGGAGAAGATGCTAAGTAATATGTCAATCTTGATGCCTCAGTAGATAGACTCATTTGCTCGCCATGTTAACATCCTGGGCTCCATTTCCTCAGAGTGTGAATTATTTCTTGCTAGGGAATTTCGGTTTTGGGTGAACCAATAACTCTTTTAGGGTAGTAGCAAACCAGTTAGGAAATCACTTTTTTTATGAACTAAAATCCTAAGCCAGAAAGAAATAGGGAAAATCTCTGTTCCATCTGCTGATCTCTGTCTGGGACCATCACAATGAATGGTGATACAACTATAGATCAGAGAGAGGGGTCCTTGGATTGAAATCATTTCTCCATAAGATATATAACTCCCCTGTTTCTTTCTTTTGTACAGAAAAAGGTATATTTTGGCTCATAACTCTAGAAGTAGCAGTCAATAATTGGGTGGACATACTGATTTTAGACATCTCCTGGGGGTGCTAGATGGCAGTGGCATAGGTGAATAGGGGAACGGATGCTCACTTCTGGGACAGGGCACAAAGTGGAAGAGGACAAGACTAGAGTCCCTCAATTTTCTTCAAGGCTCAGGCCTCAGTAATGTAAGTCAGTCTAACCTCCTAAAGGTTCTGCCACCTCCCAACACTTCCACCCTGGAACCAAGTCTCCAATACATAGGCTTTGGAAAGCATTTGATATCCAATATATTGTTGCATATATCCTAAATACTTAGAACTCAAATGCTAATAATCATTCTGTACTATTCATTTCTTTTATTAATCTCATTATTATTTAATTAGTCTTAAGAAAATATTGCACCTTTCCTTCCCAGACCTCGAGACAGGAGGGTTATTTTTTTTTGTAATACTTGTATTCTCTGAAATAGTGAAACAAAAACCGTGAGAAAACAAGAATAGTATTGTGGACTTTTAGGCTATCACCATATTTTTTGGTCAGTAACAAAAACAAATGTAATGGTTAATCACATATGGGCTTTTTTTATTTGTCAGTCTATTTGAACTTCTTACGATGTAAGGAGTGAAAGTCCTCATCTCATCTCCTAAAGGAGTGAATTAGCTAACTAAGGACCCTGGTAGGCCCTGATTTGTTTATTGATATTTGGCTTTATGGACACAAAGGGTAAGCGAAGACTGAGAAAAGTTGGGTTTAGATTCACGTCTGTCTCTTAGCAGGGTGACTCTGGCTCCTATCTTTCCCAGAGCCTTGTCTGTGTTTATGTGATGTGATAAGCTTTGGATACCTATGAGAATTCATATCTTGTGGTTGATTCTGCAAGGTATTTTTCTTATGCTTTAAAGAATGAGCTCTCCTTTTAATTCCTAGGGTAAATAAATCATTATGGCATAACAAATTGTCAGGAAAATTATGCTAGCAGTCCTTGTCATTGGAGAGATAATTCATTGATACATTGATGTCTATCAGATGGGTTAAAGATTATCTGCATAAGGCTACATGTTTCTTCCCAGGTTAGATTAAGTTTCTGATCTAATAAGACAAAATGCCATACAGGATGATTTAGTCACACAGAGAATTGGAAAATGCAGCCAGTACTAGTGTATTTGTGTGTGTGTGTCTGTGTGTGTTTGTGTGTGTGGGTGTGTGTGTGTGTGCGCGCACGCGCCCTGGTGTCTGTGTGTACTTTTCTTGGTTAACATTGTTCACAAAGGAGTTACCTTTCAGTAATGGAGAGTAAGTCTCTCTATCTTTGGTAAAATAACTGTAAATAGCAAAATGTTTTTATATTCAGTATATCTTCCACCATTCAAGAGATCACACATAGTTTTTCATATTCCATTCTGTGACTTAGTGTGTGCAGCTCTGACATGATACCACTGGCTGAGTGGGTCAAACCACTAAAACATATTTCTTACAGTTCTAGAGGTGGGAAATCCAATATTGGGGTGCCTGCATGGTCAGGTTCAACATGATGGTCTTTTTTTTTTTTTCTGGGGCTATCTCTTCATTGTATCCTCAGACAGAAGAGAGAAAAAGCAAGCTGTTTTTTTTTTTTTCTTTATTCATAAGGGCACTAATCTCATTATGAGAGTTAAACCCTCATGAACTAAGTTCCTCACAGAAGTCCCCAAGAAGTCAGATGGTTAAAGTTTCAGCACATGAATTTAAGGGAAAGGGTCCAAATATTCAATCCATGGAAGATACTTCCTTGGTCTGGAAACAAAAAAACAAAACAAAACAAAACAAAACAAAACAAATCCCAGCAGGTCACATCTGCATCGAATAGGAAAAGACCATGCTATTTTCCTTACAATGATGATGAACAAGGTCTTTGCTTCCAGGTTTTTAAACTCAAAGGACTTGTCCTTGAATGCCTGTGTGACCTTGTGAGCCAAGATATGTGGATGTGCTCACATACAACGTTCTCATCCCTACGTATTCTGGCTCATCATTATGTACGAGTAGCACAGTGAGGTGCCACACCGCAGCACCTCCATCAGGGGTGGGCTGCAGATGCAGTGGTTGTCCCATGAGACTACAAGCAGAGAAGCTCCTGTGCCTGGATAAATCTCACCTATCAGAGCATCATGGAACAACCGTTATCCGTGTCTAGGGTAATGCTGGGGTAAATGCCCTTGCTGTGCTTTTGGCCATAGAAAAATACAGCCATACAGTCATATGCAATACCTAAGGCTTGATCATAAATCCCTGTGTTCTACAATACTATACTATACTTTCATTATCATTTTAGAATACATTCTAAAATAATTATATTTATGTTAATTTTATTACACTGCACTTTTTCATTTTTTCTCCCAATTTTATTGATATGTACAAGTGCAGAATTTAAGGTTTACAATGGAGTTGAGCATTTTGTGCACATTCTTTCCTTGTCAAAGTGACAAGGGCTTTCCCGCTCTCCTTTTGTCCCTCCCCCACCCCTCCCTTCCCTCCTTTCACCCCCCATCCCTCTCTTTCCCTTTGTCTTTCGTTTAAAGTTCCATGAGATGGTTGTGGTCTGGGTCTGTCATATCAGGGAGACCATCCTATGTTTCACTTTCTGCTTCTGACTCACTTCACTAAGCATGATATTCTCAAGTTTCTTCCATTTGCCTGTGAAAACCTCCACGCTGTTGGACCTTACAGATGCGTAGTATTCCATTGTGTATAAGTACCACATTTTGTGTAACCACTGTTCTATTGATGGGTATTTTGGTGACTTCCATGTTCTAGATATTGTTAGTTGTGCTGCTATGAACATGGGTATACATATATTTCAACAGAAATATGTTGTTTTGGCCTCTTTTGGATATATTCCCAGGAGGGATGTTTCCAGATCAAAGGGGATATTTATTTCTAGTCTTTTGAGACCTCTCCATACTGCTTTCCAGAGTGGTTGGAGGAATTTACACTCCTACCAGCATACACTGCACTTTTTCTGTATGATACTTTTTATTTTTATTTTACACTGTAATCTCACTTAGAGAAAGAAAAATGTACAGTCAAACAGTGTGCCATGCTATGGCTGCAACAGCACCATCTGGCCACGTTTCTTGTGTCTTTTGGTTGCACTGTCCAGGTGACTAAGCTGCACCATCCAGGTCTGTTGCAGAAAAGTCTATGATGTCTACACAAACACTTTGCCTAAAGATGTAGTTCTCAGTTGATGACTCTGTCATTAAATGATGCACAACTGCACTAACAGCTGCTTTTATCTGCCTCTCCCATTCAAAGTTAAACGGTATTATGATGACCCACGGACACACTGATTGCGTTGGAGCTGTACCTGACTCAGCAATTAGAGTTTAAAGTCAGCACTTAGAGGAAAAACCAAGTCTGGTGAAGTTGCCACCAGAAATCCATTAAGTGAGGCATAAAGTGCGGTGTCAACATACGGGAATATACAACTCCATGCAGTAAATATGCATGTAGAAAATACATATTTTTAAATTCACACTGTGTAATGCTGACACTAACAGGTTCCCAGAAACTGCTGCCCACTCTGGACATAGCTGTGCCCACCTACGCAAGATGCTCCTTGTGCTCACGTGAGGGAAGAGAGGGCAAAATCTCCCGAGACACTGACCCCGGGTGTCTCCCCCATGTTCTCTCCCCAAAAGACTGGACTTATAAAATTGCATGCAGATTTTGATGAAGTGCACAGATGATGCGACTCTTTGTTCTTTTTCCCCCAACTTATTTT
Organism: Ctenodactylus gundi; assembly: GCA_004027205.1. Lineage (NCBI taxonomy): Eukaryota > Metazoa > Chordata > Mammalia > Rodentia > Ctenodactylidae > Ctenodactylus > Ctenodactylus gundi. The sequence goes on from PVKB01004112.1 coordinate 62,720, forward strand.
ATCAGTATGTATTTGCAAGATGTACTAACAGTCAAGTGGAGAAATTGGTCCACATACATGCAGTATGTTTGTCCTTTTTGCATTCTTTCCTTCCTCATCACCCTCTTGTCCCTTCTCCATACATCCTCTTTTCTTCGTCAAAAAAATCTATCTTCCCACTTCCTACTATTTATTGGTCTTTTATTTTGCTATCTTACTTATTTATACTAAAGTTTCAAATTTATCTTTTTTTGTGGCAGAGTAGTACTTCATTGTGTGTGTATATGCATGTGTGTGACATTTTTCCAATCATCCGTTGATGGGCATATTGGCTGCTTTCAGGATTTAGCTGTTATGAATTGTGTTACTGCAAACATGTGTATGAATGTATCATTGCAGAGGACTATTTGTTTCAGTGGCTCATTTTCTGAGTAGGTCTTTTATTTTGAAGCATCTACTTTTTCCCCCCTTCTTTGTATATTCTCAGTATTATCCCTCTGAGAAGGAAGGGATGGGTGGAAAATTGTTTCACTGGAGATCTGCAGCAAGAAATCACCTTAACAAGTCAAAAGCATATTGCTTACTCTTGTTATGAGCTGAATTATTTGTGCACACTTCCGATTCTTATGTAGGAACCCTATCCCATTGCGATGTGTTCTAGACATGAACTCTTTGGAAATTAAATTTAGATGATATCATGTCGATGGTTGCTCTTATAGAAAGGTTGGTGCCCTTATGACAAGAGGGGCTGCTTCCTTTAATCCACGAGAACATAGTAAACAAAAGGAGACTAGCACATAGCAGAGGGAGGCGTCTGCTTGCAAGCAAGGAAGTCACCAGCCTCTCAATCTTCTGGCACCGTGAACTTTGATTCCTCAGCTTCCAGACCTCTGAGATCTAAGTGTGCATTCTTTGAGCCTATAGGCTGATTGCATTTTAATATAGCAGCCTGAGCAGTGGAAGACAACCTGCTATCCCTTTGATGTTCAATTTTTAAATGAGGAAGAGAGTGTCTAACTTTCCTGCATGTAAAAGGAAATGTGATATGCAAAAGACATGCTATTAGCAGTCAGAAAAATAAAAACGCTGGTAACTGTAAACTGGAGATACTCCTTTATCCATACAGAAAAATGTTAGACCTGTATCTTTGAAATGCACAAAAATCAATTGCACGTAGATTAAATAGCTCACGATGTGAATTGAACATCAAAGTTGCTCACATAAAATGTAGGATAATTGTTTCTTAACTCATCATAAACTCAGAATAGAGAAGTTTCCTAAATGAGATATAGTATTAAAAATAGTGAATAAAAGAGTTGCTACATTGGTCTATATTGAAATAAAAGTGTCAATAAAAATGTGTATTCAGAAAGCTAGTTAACTGCATTAATGTTTGCAACATATATAAAGAACTAAGATTTGGTATTTCAAAATTATCAAAAAAATTTTTAACTCACAAAAATGATAGGAACTAGTAGAAAAATGGGCAAAATATTTCAGCAAGGAAGTGTTAGAAGACATCAGACTGGAGTGACCAATAAAAAGGAAAAAAAGTAATTGTTGAGATGCTCAACTTCACTTTACTTCAAATGATCAAGAATTTTAGATTATGAAAATTGCGAGTATTGGTAAAATTGCTTAGAAAGGAGAATTCTTTTGCTTTACTCTTTTCTGTATAGGTTTCTAAAACAATTCTTGCAACAATTGTGCCATATCTAGTTAAGCAAAAATGTATGCACTTGGAATCTAACAGTTGCTCTATTAGCCATGCTTAAGGAAACAATTCTCTATAAGCAAGGAAGCATAAACTTAATTTCAGGGGTTTTTATATTAAGTAAACTTAAGTGTAACACATATGCTTATTGGATAGTCTTTCTTCTATCTACCCTTTCATGGCGGTTGTCATGTACTTTACAGAGTTCGTACAATGGATCATGTGCAGTCATCTAACATTGTCTCTTGTCCGTTAGAAAGAGAACACAGGTCCTATTGCAAGAAAAAAAGCTAATCCATTATGTTAGATTGGAAACCAGACTGCAGCCTGATAGGGATGGGAGTGAGGGACACTTCTGAGCTGGTGTCTGAATTCCAGGAAAGTTGAAGGAAAGAAAAGAAGTTTTGTTTACACTTTTACTTAGTTATTTTGTTGGGATGGGGTCTCGCTCTGCAGTCCAGTCTGGTCCTGAATCCACTATGGATCCCAGACTGTCCTTAAGCTCATAGCAGTTCTCCTGCATGTGTTTCCCTAGTGCTGAAATTACAGGCATACACCACCATGCCCAGCTTTATGTGGTGCTCGGGAATTGAACTCAGATCCAGAGCCTTGAGCCTGCTACACAGGCACTTTAACCTCTGAGCTATTCCTCCATTCCCCAAAAAGAAAATTGAAAAAGGGGACTTTTAGAGAGAAGGAGCTTATTGCATTCTCTTTCTGTAGAACCCAATAACCAGGTAAAATGAATTAATTGGGATGGTATACAGCACCTGGTCTGAATCTCAAATGTAGTGGTAAGAGAAAAGAAAGCTTGTAACATAATAGAAACTACACTAATTTTTATTAGCTCATTCTGGGTTGTGCAAATAATAAACATATATATATATATATATGGTTTAAATATACAAGCAAAATGTTGCTAACTATTGTTCAGAGATTTCTAGTTTTGTGAAAGAATAAAAACACACATTAGAATGAGAAGTGCAAAATTGAGATCAGGAGGCATGAGGAGAGGGATGCAGTGCGTGGGAAAGAGAAAGTGATTGAGCAGAAGGTAAATCTACAGGGCTCTCTTATATTTTTGAAGTAAATGTGGATAAAATGAAGTTATGCAGTGGACAGATGAATCTACAGTATTCGTTCTACTGTATAACTTTGGGAGTATTAGGAATATTCTCAGTCCTTAGAACGTTAAAAATTCTGCATGCTGGATATATAACTTGATGGGAGAGTATTGCCCAGCATGTATAGCCCTGAATTTGACCCCAGAACAAAAAAACATCATTGCAGTTACTTAGCAGCTCTGTATAATAGGCTGCAATGGTGGGATAAATTATTCTTAACATCTCCGACTTTAATAAGGGGTCATTTTAGAGTTTCACCTGGAATCCAGTTCCGTCAACCCGCAGCCACAACCATTGCAGTTGTATGGCTCAGTTTGTGACTTTTATATCAACCAATATGACTTTGTGTATGATTCAAAGACTAATGCTACAGGCACATATAGTCATTGGAAAGGCTAAGTAAACTCAGAGGTCTCAGGTCATCGATGGACTCACTACATTTTCACATTTTTATGTGTTTATAGTTATAAAAAATCAAGCTGTACAATAGAAGCTTAAGAAATGCACTTAAACCTTTCTGCTTAACACAGAGAGTGCTTTAAACAAATCTGACCAAGTTATGGATTGATTTGAAATCAATAAAGCTCAAGGCATTACTGTCATTTTCTTGAGTTTAGTGGGATAACCCAAACTACTTGGTATAATTTTTCAGGTATAAATAAAAATAGAATCAATTGAAAATACATACAAAAGTTTAAAAGGTAACTTTAAAATTTCTCTCCTATGCAGTTTCCTGGATATTTGCATTCAACTTTCATACTTAGAACAGCTCAAACTTTATTTTCAATTGTATATTCATTTAAACAACAGCTGTTGAGTATAGTACCAGGTATAGTTCTAGGTACCAAGGAAGGAACTGTTTACAAATTGGAGTAAAAATTTCCCATTGTCAGAGAATGTATATTCTTTGGGTAAAGGAAGAGTCTTACTTTTTCTTTTTTTAAATGACATTTTATAGCTAATTTTTCTTTTTCTTAAAATTTTATTAATATGTATATGAGCTACATAATGGTTACACTGAGCTTGAGTATTTTGTGCACATATATATCTTGTCAGCATTACAATCCCTCCCCTTTCCTTCTTGGC
>PVKB01004112.1:66722-158516 GCA_004027205.1 Ctenodactylus gundi
CCCCCCCCCCCCCCCCCCGGAGGAAATAGTTATTTTAGCTTCCAGTTTCAGAAGGGCTTTTCATGGGCGGCCACTAATAGTGAAAGGTTCTGGCAAAGGCCTAGCTGGAGAAAAACTGTTTACAGCACAGTGGACAAGAAGCAGAATGAGTCAGGATGGGAAGATAGCGTACACCTTTCTAGATCATTTCCAATGATCCACTCCCTCTGGCTCAAACAGTACTTGGCCCTTTGTGTATCCATCCTTAGTGATCAGCCCCTTCCGGGTCAAGCCCCAGTGGTCCAAAACACTTCTTAACATCATCATACTTAATAAAGTGAGTCAAAATTTATCTATCCTTTGAAAGAGTAGACTCCATTTGTGTACCTATGCCACAGCTTTTGCACTGTTCTCTTGATGGATATGTTGGCAGTTTCCACATTTTAGTTATTGTTATTTGTGCTGCCATAAACATGGGTGTACCTCTTTATTATACATTGATTTTCAGTCTTGTGGAAAGATACCCAGAAGAAGTATTGCTAGAACTAATGGCATGCTCATTTCCAGCCTCTTGGGGAATCCCCATGCTACCCTGCAGAGAGGTTGTACCAGTTTACAGTCCCACCAGCAATATAAAAACGTTCCTTTCCCCTGGTAACCTCACCAGCATTGATTGCTGTTCAAATTCTTGATATACACCATTCTTTTTGGGGTAAGATGATATCTCAGCAATGTTTTGATTTGCATTTCTCTGATAGCTAAGGACATCAAAGATTTCTTCATGTATTTACTGGCCGTTTGATGTTCATCTGAGAATTTTATAAAACTTACTCTATTACCTGTACTGTAGTGCTAGAGATTGACTCTGAGCTCAGTACCTCCGAGGCAAGTACTCTACCACTGAACTACATCCAGCCCTTTAAACTGACTCAGTTTTTCATTACAATCTTCTGTGCATGTCAGGCCTAATTCTAGGATCTTTGTGTCTACAAATTAGCAGCGCCCCCACAGGCTGTCTTTAATCTAACAGGGCAGAGTGCTAGCACCAGCTGTCATGGGGCAGGACAAGGGTTCTTTGGAGGAATAGCTGCTGTTCTGAGTATGTTTCCTTCCTACCCAGGTAAAGCAAGTATTTTACTGGAAGTTGTTTTTTATAGGAACTTTAAAACAAGTAGGTTGCCAGACAATTAGTTGTGAGATGAACAAGTCAAGCAGCTCTTAACATCTAATGATTCACATTAATCGTCTCACACATTAGTTGTTTCCATGTGCCTTAATTTCTGCAAACCTTTCATTCATATGTTCATTCACTAATCCATTAACTTATGCCATCAGAATTCAAATATTTATGACCCTCTCTGTTCCGGCCATTTGCTAGTTGCAGTAAGAAGAGTGAGCAGACAGTCGCTGTGCTTAGCTTGAGCTTAGGCGTCAGCACCAGCGGCTGGAATTATGTGCTGGGTAATTGTTCCAGTCTGGAGGAATTGGAACATATTGGAGTCATTATGGTTCAAAGAGTGCCGTGATTTGGTTTGGAAGAAAAGTACTTACTCGTATTTTAAATCCAACAAGAATGTTTGGAGATTACCTGATGCATCAGATCATAGTGAGGTTTGACCAGAAAAACAAACAAAAGCCTTTTGGAGCTTGTTTTACCTATTTATTTCCACACAGTGATACTTAAACTTGATTATCAGCTTGACTGGGTTAAGAGATGATGAGAATATGAGGAAAATAGGCTTCTGGGTATGTCTGGGAGGGTATTTCCAGGGATGGTGGCAGGTGGAGTAGCAAAATGAGAGCAGAGACCTGCCTCATGCTGAGTGGCTCCAGCTCATAAGCTCGTAGAATAGAAGGAATGAAAGGAGAAGAATGAGGAAGTCGGCCCGCTATTTAAAGCTCCATTTTGCTTGAGTTGATGGGTCTTTGCCACTGCCACCACCTATGGATAATGGCTTCTGCACCCCTTCAAATGGACTCACACAAGGGATTCTCAATGGAGATTTCAGGCCTTCGGCCTCAGAGTGGCACTGCACCCTTGGCCTCGCTGCCTCCCTGGCGTTCCTCCTACTCTGAGGATTCTAGCTTTTGGACTAAGTGGTTCTGTTTCACTCAGCCTAGGGAGCAAGTTACCTGATACATAAACTTGTACATCATATAAATACACATACACAAACACACTTTTTTTTTTTTTTGCCAGTTCTGGAGATTGAATTAGGGCCTTTTTCACGCAGTTGCTTTCCAGCAGAGCCATGTCATAGACCCAACAAAGCAATTTTATTCATGTTGTCATGCATGTTCCTGATTGTGTCTGTGTGAAGTATATAGATCCCATGACTCTTTTTTTAAAAATTCACTTTTGTTGATCATTTAGTATCCCATAAAACACTCAGCTTTGCACAATCACTACAATTTTCTGATTACTTCAATGTGATGAATCGGGAGTGGTGGTTAAGAAACGAACCAATGACTCCATTTTCAATACACCAACTTAGGCAGTAAGACAAAATAATCCAGTTCAAAATGTATTATTAAAGGACTATTGTGCTATTCTTGTAATTAATGTATAATTTTCCAGAAGTAAGATATATATGTCTTGGGTATATAGTTTGTTCATTATGGGAAGATACCAAAATACATGCAACGCAGTCCGTACTGAGGCACAGGCCACCTCTCTCCTTTCAAAACTCCCCTATTTCCTTTCCAGGGAAGCTCGCGCAACTTACTGAGTACTCATTGCTGAAGAGTTCACGTCTCTTTCTATCGTTTGCCTTTTATTTCCATTTTAATCTCACAGGCTCATCAGTAATAAGTCTATAGTGCCTCGGTTCTTTGCGTAGGGCTCTTGAGATCCCTGCCTCTTGTTGTATGTGTCCATTGTTCGCTCCACGTATCACAGTTTATCTGTTCTTATGTTGGTGATCTGGGTGTGTGTCTGAGACTAGTTGTTTCTCCTGCACTCTGTGTCCCTTGCTTGTTATCGAAGGCAAACTAGAAGGGGTGTTCTGGACATTGACTTTTTTTGTACTTTCATTTTCATAGTGTTGTGATCCATTTTTTATGACCCATTCTTCTATTTTTTTCTTTCTTTGTCCATCTTCTCCAGGATGTCCTATAACCTGATTCTCCAGTGAACAAACTTGCAGGATCACAGCCAGTCTCAATCTGGCTTTTCCTAGGGTAACTTTCTTCTTTGGTGCCCCACTGAACTGGGACTACATTGTTGTCGATCTACAGTTGAGATTCCTGGTGTCAGATGCTGTGATCTGCATGCTCTTATGATTTTAATATCCCTTTCAGAGTCTCCTGTTTGAATAATTTTAGATCCATTATTGCCACTGATAATTATCAACCTCTCGAGATGACATCTTGACAGTCTGATGTCCTGTGTTTTCATTTTGTTCTATAGCTTCACTGTGCTTGCAATTCAAGTGTCTTAGTTCCTAAACAAACATAGACCAACTGTTACCTTTCCTTTGTTTCTAATACTCCTTCACAGCCAACACCTTGTACCTACAAACTCACTAGAAATGTCTCTGGAATCATGAATTCAGGAAACCCACCGTCTGGCTACAACTGTCCTTTAGGAGCATCTGGCGGCAACATATAATATACATTCTCATAAAGTGATTCAGCCCTTGGTCATTGTAGGATCTACCACTCCCCTCCTAGTCTATTTTGTATGGCTATGACCAACTATCTGGGACTAGATCTTCCTAGGAACAGAGGGTCATGTTGGTTCATGGAAAGTGGCTGGAAAGTTCAAACCACATGGTGCTAGTGCTTAGGGAGGGGTTGTAACTACATCACAGCATAAAAAACAGAAAAGAATCTGGGCAAGGAGACTAAGTACAGTGGATTCGCCTCACTTTATAATAAACCTCTCTCATGGAAACTAAGCAGTTGCATGGGAACTACAAGATTCCCTTCCGAGAGTGGCATTACCCTGCAATACTCCTGTCTCCAAGGCCCCGCCTCTTGTAGATCCACCCAACTTTCAATACCATTACCTTGGGGAACTACATGGGTGTTTAATGTAAGCAAACAACTTTCAAACTATAGCACCCCTCTTCTGGTTTTTACTATATCCTGACCCACAGTATCTTCATGATTCAGGATGACTTTTAGCCACCCTCTCTTTACTAAACCTTTCTTAGAGTCAACTAGGTAAACCTTGACATAGGAATGGTCGAGGTGCCAGCTTTCTCCAGCCTTTGCTCAGAATGCTTCTGGAAAACTTGGCGCAACCATGAAGAAGGTGCCGGCCTTTTATGCCCTTCAGCGCACCTGCCTCCTCAGAGCTGACCTCCAAACTTCAGTGCCTCCTTAGCCCTCAATGCATCTCTACAGAAACTATATTTAAGCTGTCTCAACTTCATTGTACTATCTGTTAAGGGAGGATAATAATCTCTACTTTATGGGATTTTATGAAGATTAAGTTAGATAATTCAGGTAACTAGCTTAGAATACATTGAGGATATTCATGCTGAGTAATGGTCATGATAAATTCATTTCATTCTCGAACTTCAATTACTAGTTTCCTCCTATTCAGTATCAGCAAGTGGATTCACCTCTTATTGTACATTATTGTACAAATAGAAACTAAAGGCTTCACTGTCATGAGCTGTCTCTGTGAACATGAATGTTTCACATTTTTTATAAAGATTTTTTGTCTGACACAAGGATTTAGGACTTGAGTATCATTTTTGCTTATGAAATGTCATCAGCGCTCATTTCCTCACGAAGGGTGATTATCTATCTTGTGTTTCCCCTATGTATTAAATGTGTTGTTTTCTCTCTCACCTTTTGTCAATCCATGCTTAAGCATGTTCAGTTCACTTCTCTTTTAAACAACCAATCACCAACTTGCCCTGACATCATGGCTTCTATACGCAGGAGGTGCACTCAGGCCTGTCCTCATAGCCAGCTGCTTTTCGCCAACTCCACCCCTGTTGCGGGTGTTGAAATAAGACCTTTCATTAGACCACTGAAATCTGTGTCACTACGCTGTTGTTGCTTAAGCTGATGATCATTTTCGCTTTTTGTCTTTAAACTTTCAAACGCCCTTAACGTAGTAGATTGTTGTCTTCCTTAAGAAATTTGTTTTTTCTTTCTTAAATTCCACAAAAGCATATTTTTAAAATATTTCTCCTACACGTCTATTTCTCTTCTGTCACTAGTACGGGTGTTTAGCGTTTCATGAAATGTCATGTGTCCCTGTGTTATCTCTCCAATTATTTATTTTCAAGTTATACTTAAGGTTTTTGGTATATTGCTTTTAGTTAATATCAGTTGTGCACATCCAGACTGACTCTACCATATACTGACATATACAGCAAGCAGCGGGAAATCCTCACATAGCCGTCCCGCAAGAAACTCAAATACTAAAATCTAAAAGCAGATAATTCATTATAAGAAAAATCTCTTAAATAATACCTACCTAATCCATATATTTTCCTTTCATTGATTAATTATAGGCTAATCTTCTCAACAGACAGTTGAATACTCATTTCTGATTCACCTTGAATCATAACTCCAGTTTTGCTTCCCCAGAGATGATTATTTCCCTGGTGCAGGCTATTCTGGCAGAGATGTTTTTCTGAACTGCCTTTTCCAGCTTCTGTTGCCTTATTGCTCCCATAGGCCCAAAATTTTTCACTTGCAGATCTGTTCAGCCTAGTTAATTTAAATTAGAAGATTGCTTTATGTGGTTTTACAATCCCTGTGCATCCTGAAATCTTATCACCTTTCCTGTCAACAGAGGTAGCCAGTGTTCTAGGAAATTTCCCATCTATGCCCTCAGAGGGGAATCCCCGGATTTTAGATTTTTTTAGGGTAAAGAAAAAGCAGCAAGTACATTTCGTACAGTTCACGAAGTTGGATTCTCACATTTAGTTATGACATTATTGAGCTCCTATTGTGAGGAGGGGCCTCTCGCTGAATGCTACTCATTGCTGCTATGTGGCTTCCATTTTAGAAAGATAATAAACTTTGCCTTTTCTCCCCACCATGTTTGGAACCATCAAGGCATGTGGGAAGGCAGACAATGGGACAGAACTCAAGCTGAAGTGAGAATACGAGCAAGAGTGAGAGAAAAAAAGGGAAGGAAACCAACCAAGGTGAACATTCATACCTGCAATAGTGCAAACAAAGATTCATCCGCTCTCAGATTACACACATGGGTTCACGTCTTCCAGGATCTCTATCATTTGGACGTGCATTTGTCTGAGCAAAAACTCTACGCAAAGGATTATGTTAGCCACTGGTGATGAAAACAACATACAAACATATACCCAGTTTCTTGGGGTTAGCTATTTATAATCTAAAATGAAGATAAAATTAAGTTTTTGACTCCATGGATTATTAACAGAAAAAAATATATTTGGTTGACTGTTTTCTTGGTGCTTTATTGTGAAAATAGACATGAACATTTTGTGAGCATCATTTTTTTATTGTAGAGCCAGAGCAGTCTAATCAGAAGAGCACCTTGACATACTGTTTCAATTTTACATGATGAGTTTTTTATTTTTGTACTTTTAAAAACAATAGAGCAATTATTTTGAAAAAAATGTAATGGGCTTATGCTTTGTGGATAAATATTTTAAAGACTTAAAATCCATTCAAGATGATTATGAAATCTTTTTTCTGAATTAATGAGATATACATAATGTTCATTTTGGATCTAATTAGGATTAGGAGTTAAAAACTCGACTGTCATTTTAAGCTCGGGGAAGTACTTATCTTTTGTCCTTGTGAAAATTTTAATTTTTCTGATGCTTTTTTGTGTGCATTGTAGAGACACTCATACTAATTTGGTGAAAATTATCCATTCTTGTGAAGGTAAAGAGCTAGACTAGGGTACACCTGAAGTGTTTCTTGAGTATTAATCCTTCCTGTCTTCTAAGGATAGGCACCTCAGGTTAGCCCTGTCTACTGACTCACGAAAAGTAGTGAACTACTCTGGACTTCTGGGAGGTGTAATAAAGAGTAGGGAGGAGCTATTTGGAAACACTTATAAAATCATGCTTCAGAGAGACAGATCTTATGATACTTTCTCTTTCTGATCATTTGATGATCAAACAACCAGGTGAGAAAAATAGTTGAAGCTTTGTGTAGATTGTTAAGTTCCTTTGCAAAATGTAAATTCCAACTAAATCATTCAAATCTTTGCAGAATATGGGGAGTATGACATCATAACCAAACTGTTTGCAATTCTCACTAAACGGAGATGTTTCTAACATGCAAATTGCTGACATTTACAATTATATTTGTGAAATGCCAGTACATCCTGAGGAACTTGCATACAAATGTCCCATATAATGTTCAAATAATAAATTTGTAAGAAGTGACTTGAAGCATAGTAACCATAGGATCTCAAGGCTTTGCTTGCCCATTTTAACAAACACTTCTCGATATTGAATGTGGAAAAAGAAATGGATTTCTTTTAGTTGGAAATATTCATGATAAACACTCAATTTATAATTCAAAATCCATTGAGAGTGGAGTCTAATTTCGAATAAAGTAGAACTTTATCTCAAGGAATTTCACAGATTAAGTAATAGATATATACTTGTTCCAGTCCCCTTTAGAACCCTCTTAAGGTGATAGTTATTCATTATTTTTAATCTTGCAGACATTGCTCCACTACGTTTTCCATAATTTATTCCTCTAGTAATCCTCATTTTGAAGCTGAGGAAATTCTCAGCTAACCAGTTTAGTGAACTGTTCCAATGTCTCCTGTGTATAAAATAGTACAAAAGCAGTAGAAATCTAAATTCCAAGCTTTGTCTGGAATTCTGTCATGTTTAAAAGTACTTAGAGCATTGCCTCCCTACGGTAAGTCAGATCCAGAGGTCAGAGGAAGTGTTAAAAAAATTCAGTTCAACAAAATTGCCGAGAACTAACAATATTATCTTCATTCTACTAAGAAATTCTTCCACTGCCTTCTGTGCGCCAGGGAGACAAAGTGCACACCTGGGAGACAGGTGAGCTGCGGTGCTTCTCAGCAATTGACTCTCCAGGCCTGGTCAGATGTGTGTCTCACTTGTGGACACACACAGTTCAATAACACAGGATCAGTAGAAGTGAGGAAGCTCTCTCTCTTTACCTGTCAAGTCATGTTTATTAATTTTGGAGAGGTATTTTAAGAAAGTTACTTTATGAAGGAAATTTAAAATTCAGCAATTATTTCATTATCTTTTCAATCAGGTCCTTTAAGTGAGACTAAATTTACCTTGAAACTTTCAAAATGATTGTGGCATGATCCCATTGTCTTTCCTTGTGTTTCTTTTTCTCTTTATCATCATCTCTTCATCCATCTATGAATCTATCCATAAGGAAATATAATTTGTAAATATATATATATATATGCCAGGAAAGATCTGTAATTAAGTAAATAAGTATTAATAAAACCTTTAAGATTGTTTTGGTAATTTACTTTTTATCTGGGTTTTATATGATTATTATTATAAATTTTCTAAATATATTTTTACAAAGGAAACATTTTTTATTTTTATTTTTCCCCATTTTATTGATATGTATACATGCAAAATCTAAGGTTTACAATGGAGTTGAGCATTTTGTGCACATATGTATCTTGTCAAGGTGACAAGGGCTTTCCCACTCTCCTTCTGTCCTTCCCCATCCCCTCCCTTCCCTCTCTTCTCTGCCATCCTACCCTCCTGTTTCACTCTGTTTTACGTTTTAAGTTCCATAAGAGTTGTGATCTGGGACTCTCATGTCAGAGAGACCACACAACAGAGATATATGTATATCCATGTTTATAGCTGCACAACTAACAATAGCTAAAATATGGAAGTCACCAAAATATCCCTCAACAGACCAATGGATACACAGATTGTGGTATTTATACACAATGGAATTCTATACATCAATAAAATTCAACAGCGTGGAGGCTTTTGCAGGCAAATGGAAGAAACTAGAGAACATCATGCTTAGTGAAGTGAGTCAGAAGCAGAAGGTGAAACATCGAAGAAACAATTTTTAAGAAAATGTAATGGTCCTACACTACATGGATAGATTTGTAAAATTAAAAAATCACTTCAGTGTGATAATGAAATTTCTGAATTAATGAAGTTTACATAATTTTTTAAATCTCTCAAAATTTGAATGGGTTTTGAATTAGGTTAGAAGTTGGTAGCATGAGTAAAAAATACCAATTAGAAAATATACAATATGACACACCTCAAGAAATACTAAAGTTTTAAAATTTATCAATTGTGTCGAGGTATAATATGTTGTAATAAGCAAATAACCTCCAGAATTAAAATAAAATGAAATTTTACTAAACTAGAAATTAGATTAGTATTCTGTTAAGATTTTAGCTTAAGGAATACTGAAAAATTCCAGTATATTTTTTCTACAACTCAGCATAATGCAAATTTCATGAATTCAAAATACCTTTTCCCTGTTGAAAAGCATATCTACATGTTTGTTTTTAATAAGTGACAGACCTACCCTTGATAATGTGACTCGTTTGCACTCCATCCACTCCAGGCCTTAAGAATGAGAATGAGGTTGTTACAGAGAGGGGAAAAATTCTGCTTTAAGATTGAAAAGTAAAAATTTTAAGTTTTTAGTCAGCCTAGTGATAGTACAGATTCTATACTCAAGGTTGTAGTACTAAGTTCTAAGTCACTACCCTTTTGGTCAGCTCTCTGTATTTCAGACTTTATGGCTGTCACAATTGCATAAGTCAATTTCTTACATCTCTTAGTGCACACAAACTCTATTGTGGTTCTCTGATAGTCCTGATTGATGAGGCATCTGTACTATATATATATATATGTGTGTGTGTGTGTGTGTGTGTGTGTGTGTGTGTGTGTGTATATATATATAGTATTAACCTAGCTCATTTTTACCTTCCTTATTATTCTACTGGCTATTCACGTGTAATTAATGTAATTTCTATCTTTGGAGAATATATTTGTAGTAATTTTTAAGCTTTCATTCCCTTTCTCTTTCCTTCTTTCCTTCTTTCCTTCCTTCTTTCTTTCTTTCTTTCATTCTTTTCTTTCTTTTCTTTTCTTTTTTTTTCTTGTTCCTGTGATGGAACTCCAGACCTTTACACTGAGCTGTAGTCCAAACCACTTTTATTTTTGATTTTGAGACAGGCTCTCACTAAGTAATTAGGTTGTCCAAGGTGATGTTGAATTTGTGATCTGACCTTTCTGCCTCAGCCTCCCCGAGTATGGGGATCACAAGCCTGTCCCACCAGGCCTGGCTTGTTTTTTTCAAAAATAAGCACATAAGGTCGCTTTTAATGAACAGTCCTTTGTAACTAAAAATGAGACCCAGCACAATAAAAATTCCTCCCCCTGGATTAAAAATACACCATATGAATTCCCCTTATATACTGGAAGCTAATCTGAAAAAAATGACATCAGTTTTGCTGCTATTCAAATGGAAATTGAAGTGCTAATTGTACATGTAATTAAGTTGTAAATTTTTAAGGTTTGGGAATAACAGAAGTAGCTTTCACCATTCTCCCCAAACAGAAAAATACAATGTGCTGGACTTTGAATTAATAACTTAAGAATTAAGATACTTCATTTAAGAACTATACATCTAATCAACATTTCTCAAACTTCAGTGCTTAAATATTTTTACAATAGCCTTGCTTCTTATACACTCATTTATTGACTTAATATTTAAAAATCATCTCACATTTCATGCACTTTATGGAGTAAGCAGTATCAGTATCAGGTGAAAAAATCTAAAACCCTTTGTTATTGACAAAAGGTAAGGCTGAATAATCAATACAAAATAAGCAAAACACCTGGGCATGGTGGCACACTCACGTGTAATCCCAGGATGTTGGGAGTCTGAGTGAGGAGGTTTAAAAATTCTAGCCCAGCCTTGGCAAAAGAAAAATTTGAGAGACCCTGTCTCAAAGCAAACATAAAGATGGCCTGAGGATGTACTTCAATATGAAGGCCCTGAGTTTAATTCCTAGTAACACACACACACACACACACACACACACACACACACACACACACACTGAAACAATGCAAAGAGTCCACATAATTACCACTCCCCGATAAATACTTTCTGCATTGTTGCAAAGAAGATCGTGTATTAAGTAAATCTAGTTCTTAAAATGGACACAGAGGGAGTAAATGAGAACTCTGCTTCTTAGTTAATGTTAGTTGGTAGAGCAAAGCGGAGTTTCATGCTTACAATCTTACGATTCTCTCTTGGCCTCCTAAGAAAGGGCCCTAGGCCTGCAGCACCCCCTGCCAATAGGAGTAGTTGTTGGCCTGCTGGGCTTGTCAACTGTGAGAGCAGCTCTCTCTGTTTCCCTCTAAGTCTGCACTCCCTTTTTCTGCTAACGATATGCAAATACGTATGGCCAACCCCCCAGCACAGCTGCCTCCTATAGAACAGGACCCTGGTTCTTCAGTTCTAGGATTGCTAAAAGAGGAAGCAGGCGAATTGCTGCTCTTGAGCTCCTTGAAGGGATCCTCTTGCCCTCCTTTGAAATCTGCCGCTGAAGCTTATCTGGCTGTGTCTTCTCTCTGTAAGTACACCTTGTTCCACAGAGTGCTTGACTCTTTTGGGTGGCTTTTGCTTTAATTTTTGTTTGGGGTGTGGGGGTTGACTTCAATATAAGGATGTGGAAGAGAGAGGAGCTCACACTTGAACTTCTGACGGCAGGCATCAGATACCAATTGCTCAACAGGTATGACCTAAAATCATCTTATACTCTGGTAAAGAGAAGTGTAGCCCAGTTCTCTAATTCTTCATTTGGATGTACTCAGTTAGTGCCTGCCTAGCTTCTCTCTGGTGTCTCCAGAGATAAAAATGTCACGAGAAGCCACATTTGTTGTAACGTATTGTAACTGCTACAACTCTTACACTGAATTCTCAACTACTTCTCTACCCATAAGTCTTAGATCAGTTACAACCTTAAATGCCTAGTCTTTAAGTCAGGAAACAAAACCTACTTAAAAAACTGACTCCATCTCTTCTACCTTATCCCTTCTCATTGGTTATAATACTTCTTATTGAATCAGTACATGCAATTACCACCCTTACAATGAGTACCTAAGAGCAAAGAGAAATTATTTTTAAGAGGCAAAGTAAAAATTTTGTTTTATTTCCTGAAAGAGACTCCAATCTTACTTTGCATAGTATAATCACAAGCCAATTATTTCAAAGAGAAGTAAGATCATTAATATGACAAGATACCAGTATCATTTTGAGTAGGCCAGGGGGTGATGTAATGGCTGTAATGCTGAGTAGACCTGGTGTGTTTGCTGTGAGAATGGATTGGTGTTGCTTGTCCTCGGTCCTTGCCACGTTGCCTAGTAAATAGAAGATACTATTTTGTAGAAAAGCTATAAATTTAATTTTCTTTAATGACTAATATGTAATTTTGTTTTTTTTCCAAATGTGAGGTTTTTTAAAAAATAATTTTGTAATCCCATGCCAAAGTTTAATCTAAACCACTTAGGTAATCAAAATTTTATATATTCATATGTTTTATTCCAAGGACATGTTTTCTACTGGTGAAAGAAAAAAATAACTGGAGATAATTAGTTAAAAGTTCTTGTAGTCTTGTCAGAAGTAACAAAAATAGAAGAAAGAGAAGGTGAAAAAAATTAGTCTTATTATTAGAGGACTCTACCCATCAATTAGACTAAGAACAGTAATCAAAATTCAAGAGCACCCTTTTTTAAACATTAAATAAGAAATGTGCTATCAGTGAACCCTGGGAAGTTGACACAGGTGAAATTGTTAGGAGGTAATTTCTGAGCAATAGCTCAACTGCAATTTGTATAAATTTGCTTCAGATGACCTTATTAAGATATGGGTTAAAATATGAGCCACAGCTGACTCCTTTTGCTTGTTTTTACTTCAGTTATTTGGGCCAAAACAAAGCTTGGTTTGCTATCTACTTGCTGCCTATTCAGAGACAGGTCCTGATATGATGGCGTTTTCAGAGGATAAAGTGTGCCGGTCATATAATTTGCCTTTCCTTTAGGTCTTAAGCAATTTTAATCTTGTTGTAGAGGGTTTGAAAAATGTAGTTGGTACCTGTGGCTAAAGCGAAGTTTCCTCTTCCTGCCTGCTGAGTAGAAGGACGCAGGGCCTCGGCAAACAGGTGTCTCTACTAGCCCATACCTTCCAGGGGTAAAGATTAAACTTCATTGGAAGATATTCTCTAACGTGGCCCTCTCCTTCCCTTGAGGCAGAGGGCTCTTCTGGTTGTGAACAGCGTCTGTTCTCTTGGTTTCATCCAGGCCCCTACCACTTGCTGAATTTCTATGCATGTGCAGGGATAGTCTTGGCTTAGAAGTAAAATGCAAACCCTGATCATTATTGTTTTCTTAAGTACATGTTTGCTTTGCAGATAAAGAGAGAAAAGGCAGTATCCATACTGGGGAGAGTAGTTTTCACTAAGGTTAAAGGTTTTCCGGTTTCGTCAGTGTCAAAGGACATTTTATGATGTTTGTGCATTTTGAAAGAATCTTGGTAGGATCTCAAAATTGAGAGGATAATAGAAAAATTAGAGAGTTTTGAGGTCTAGGTTCAGGGAGTGTAAGACACATGTTTCAAGGCTGGAAGCTAATTAACACAGAGTCAAGTTGAAGTATATGAGTTTACACACGGTAGTCATGGCGCGTTGAGAGCCTTGGAGTGAGTTTGACAAATGAATCATGCACTGCCCTAAGCCATCTAATGTACTGTTTCAACTACTTGCTCAAATGAGCAAATTGTTCAGTTGTAGTTTTATGAGCAACTCAATTTTAAAATTTACTAAAACAGAAGGCAAGGTATCAGTTGGTTTACAGTTTTGTGTTTCATTCAAATGCAAAATATTTCTGAATGAAATAGGTAATTCATATTGACAGAGGTAACTTCAGCTCTCTGTCCCGTTAGGAAACCTACGTGAATTTGGGAGACTATGAATCTCACAGCTCTGTAATTTTTTTCTAATTATTGCTGCTCCTCCATCTACATAATCACCTTTTTCTCTGTTGGGAGATGACTCTCCCTTCTTACAGGGTCCTTGTCTGCTGGTTCTGTTACTGTACTTGTGAGACACAGTTGCAATGAGACTGTATCTTTAGAGAGTAGGTATAATGATTACTCTTTTATTAGACCAAATGTGACCTGGTGTGTAAAATGTTCTTTAGATGTTTCCAGTGCATCAAATTTGGTTGCCTATCTTGCTTCTCCATGAGTTTTCTGTCTTGTGGTTCTCCGTATTCCTCTTTAGGTTGCCTTTTAATACCAATATTTCTTCAGCATCTACTATATGACAAGTACTAGATAAACTCGGATGTTCCCAGCCTTGAATTTCACTCGAATCACCATAAGGGCTTTAATCTAAAATACTAGGGAATTCTTTAAAAAAAATACTGATACTCAGATCACTCCTTAGAGTTTCTGAAACAGTTGATTCAGGGAACGCCCTAGGTTGCAGGGTGCTTTCAGTCTCCCCAGGTTGTTGCAATTTTCAGCCAACATTTTGGGTAAGTGAGGGGTAGCAAGTTGCATGCAGTTTGAGCAGGCATACGGGAAGGAGCACAGTTATACAAATATAACAATAATTGAGGAGTGCCGTGGGTGCTGTAACAGAAACTGTGAGAGGGGATGTGACCTCACACAGGTCACCCAGCCTCTGTGCTGGGGAAATTGGGAGGAAGTGGCTTGAAGATGACACAGGGAGATGAAAGGAAGTACTTGGATAATAAAAGCCACGAAGAAGGAAAGGGAAAAAGGTGACATAGAGTGGGCAGAAATGGATGGATAACTGTTAAGAGATGAGAGAGAAACATCATGTGGGTGGATTGTCATGACTTAGAATCATGGTTAGGTAGGAAGGGATTAAATCATTCAAGTATTAGTAGGACAGTGCAAGACCTCCCTCCCCCCATATTCTAACAGATAATAAGGAGTGACGGAGGGTACAGACTTCAGTCCAAATGGACTTGGGAAAGCTCACAGTAGCAGCCAGCTCAGCACAGATCGTTTTGGGAGAGAGGCGATGCGCAAGAGGCACTGCGGGGTAACTGCTAGAAGAAGCTCTTGCTGGTCAGGTGGGAATGAGAATTTTCCATGGGAGTAGAAGTGGTGATGGGAATAAACTAAAAGATTTGACATGATCTCTGGTGACAGAATCACTAGTACTGATGGACACGGGTGTTCCAAATAACTGGACTGATAGGATTGCACTAGTATTTCTACTAATCCATTTATTCTGTAATTCGAGCAAAAATTGTAATTATGTAGTTAAAACAGTTAAGATATCTTATTCCATCCAATTCAGACATATACGCAAAAGTTCGATGTAGGTTTTATGAAAACGCTTGGACTCCAAATATCCTACAAGCTCACATATTTCAGTAAAAGTTCATTATAAAAATTGAGAAATTAAAACTTTTTATCAACATTTTAATAAAATTCAAAACTTTGTAGAAAGCTAATACATAGAAAGTTGCCTTGTTTCTGCATTCAATGACGACCAATTTATTTCTTTTTCTAATTTGTGATTTTAATTGACATAGAGTTACATATATTTATGGGTAATTTATTTTAGTACACACACATAATTAAATCTGGGTTATAACATGTCTATTATTTTAATCATTGATCATTTCCTTGTGATGAAAATATTCAAAATTTAGCTTTATAAAATACATATTATTTTTAATTGTGTTCAACCTATCTTGACAAATAGCCTCAGAACTTATTTTACCCATCTCTGTTTCTAAGTTCTTTCCCTACCTCTCTTCCTTGTCCTTCACCCAAACCTCTGATTAGCACCATTCATTCAGAGAGCAGCCAGTGGGTGCTTGATAGTGTGTGTGCCTAAAGGACACAGAGTCGGAGGTTTTAGGTTGATGAAGGTCATTTTACTGCAAATGAATCTCCCAAATGGGACAATTTCATTATCCTCCCATTTAACTCCTTAAATACTTCCATTTGTGATAAATGTAAAATTTCCTCTTTTTCTGCTACTGTACAAAATGTTCTTAGATCTAGAGTGAGCAACTAATATTTACTAAAACACAAATTTATATCAAGCACAGAAATAGCATAGATACACTTTGGACTCCCATGGAAATGAATTATTTATCTGTTTAAACATATTTACTTAATCCTGGGACATTATATATATTTCCTGAAGCAAATTTGAAGATAATATTTGGAAATCTAGTTGAAGTTGTCAAAACTCAGCTATTGGTTAGAGCTGATTGCTCTTAACCAGTTTTATTAATTCCTACTCAAATACTTCATTAACTCTCTTTATAACTCATGATTTCTGATGGTGTAAGACAAGTTGCAGTATTTTTTCAACTGCTAACTGAAAAATGATCTGCAAGTGTAGGCAAGTAAAATAGTAGATTATTGTCATTATAGATTTGCCAAAACCCGTAGGACACACACATCAGGAATAAACCAAGCTGTGGGCTCTGGTTGATATTGATATGCTAATTGAGGTTCAGCGATTGCAAATATAACCACTCTGCTGCAGGGCATTGGTACTGGGAGGGACTGGATGGACATGGGTTCAGAGACAGAATAGGATGGCTTTATATTGCATTCAATTTTACTATGAATGTTAACTTCTGTATAAAGCATATTAATATTCAGACAATGTTACAACTCTTAGTGTTTTATTCAAAACATTATTAATAGGTAGAAGTTAGGATTAGAAAAAAGCATAATAGAAGAGGGACTATTGTATACTTCTATGGAGGTCAGTATAGTGATTCCTCAAAAAACTGAAAAGAGGCAGAGGTAGATTTCTAAAAGAGTTGAAGTCATTATTTTACAGTGATACTTGCATAGCCATGCTTATAACAGTCTGACTCACAGAAATACCCAATATATTCAGCAGATGCATGAATAAAGTGTATCTGATATATACACATAATGGAGTGACACTCTGTTATAGAGCAAGATAAATTTGAGTCATTTGTAGGAAAATGGATGTAGGTTGTGTCATGGTTGGGATCAGGATGGTCCGCCAAAAGCCTCATGTTCCGATGAATTGTAGGTACTGTTGGGAGATAGGGCCTGGCTGGAAGTGGCTGATTCTTGGGGCTTGACCTGCAGAGACGTGTTCTGGTTCTGACCTTCCTCCCAGACTGCTATCAGTTCTTCCATGCTGTGAGAATCTCAGTCTGTGGAGCTCTGGCTCTGACCACGGATCGGCTCCAGCCCTGCCGTGTGATTCCAGCATTTTTCAGCCGCTCACCTGTGTCTTTCTGAAACTGTCAGCTAAAAGAAATCTTTCCTCCCTAAAAGTGTGTATGTCGAGTATTGAGTCACAGTGACAAGAAAGTAACTAAGACACCTTGAAACCATTATGTTTAGTGAAATAAATCAGAAACAGAATGATAAATATCACATGGTTTCTTTAATATTAGAATCCCAAGGCATGAATGAGCAAATTGAAAAATAAAGTGCTTGTGGGAAATAGGGAAATAGATTATAAGCAGAAAGGAAGAGGTAAAGGAAAGAAGGGAAGGTGGGAAGACATAATGGAAGTAACAATAATACAGATGTGTATGTGGTGCGCAGGTGTGCCGATTTCTTACCTTGAATGTAATCACTACATACTGAATATACACACTAATAAAAAAATAATGTTGAGTAAAATTAAAGAGGGAATTCCCACACTAACCGAAGCACTATCTTCTGATACTGAGGCCCTGACACATCTGTGTGAAAATCATCCATTTAGTTCTATTCCAGTGGTTTCTTTCTCTCTTTAGACTAGACTTCTGTTAAGAAATTTATAATTTTTCTTTTGGCCTCTTTATAATTACATTGTGCAACTGAAATAATTATTCCCTTGAGGGATTGATTGGTGTGTGTGCATGTGTGCGTGTGTGTGCATATGTGAGTGTGCATGAATGTTGGAGAAAGGAAGGAAGAAAAAGATAATTTGTTAAAGAGTGAGAGAGAATTGGCTCAAGAATAAGACAGTTTTCATTCCAAAGCTCGGCCCTGCTGTCTAAAATTGCAATACCACTACCTGTTACAGATTGGGTGAGGGTACAGTGAGAAGTCACTTACATTCGGCTTAGTGTTGTGGGTCTCGCAGAATCAGTGTCACTGATGGTGTGACCTTTCACATGTTCCTTCACTGCTTGAGGTCGCCAGCTCTTTTTCTGCAAAAGAGATTTGCACAAAACTGGGATTTGTTCCCTTCTGGATGTAAAATTTCATTATTACTTTTAATGCCCACTGAACCTCTAGGAATTAATCCATTGACTTGTTTTCTCTTTAGTATTATTTGGTAAAGAAACAAAACTAGTCTTCTGTACTTGAGAAATACAAATAATATGTTCCAAGTAGGTTTTCATTGTCTCTCCAAAAATCTGGCAGATGTTACAATTTTGGGAACACTGAGATGGCAGCTGATAAGGCATTTATTCTGCGGGGAGAGAGGGAGAATTTACTCTTCTCTCACTCAGGTGAATGTACGGGAATCGCTAACCACAGAGTCTGAAACCACAAATCCTAAAACCACAAGTAGCACAGAACGAGGCCTGCCAGATGAATTTTAGTATACACAGCATTTCAGATAAAGAAATAACGTCAGTATATTTCCCAAATATGGCATGAACCACATACTAAAAATACTTTGTGCTTATTGAAAATTTAAATATTACTGGGAATCCTCTGTTTAATTTTTTGTGTCTGTCAGCTCCATAACGACAAAATTCAAATGATTGCTATTCTAAACTTCGAGCAACAGTAATCACAAAAACCATTGGCGCCCTCAGATTCTTCCCTTCGCCTATGTTCCTCTTGCCACTTGGTGAAGACTGTATCATCTCTAAGGCTCTTTCATTATAACCATGAAGATTTGCTTCTACTGTAATTTCTATTGATGAGTGGGATCCGTATCCACTTACTCAATGTCATTCTTTTACACAAACCGTAGGTGTCTGAGGCATATGATTTGGCCTAGTTGGCAGGTACAACCTGTGACCATGGCCAGGAATCTCAACTATCTAACTCAAGTGAGAGTCAAGCTCACAGTGACCGTGGAGATTGGTCTCTGCTCATTATTATTCCAAGGTTAACGCCAACGAGGTTAATGAGGTCAAAACTGCATTTGTTTGTTCAGGGAATAAAGTGGTGTTTGGGTGAGAATAAAGTTGTTCAAAGGGACAAAGAGAGCTAATGGTAATGAGATGCTTAATGGTGTGATGGGGGAGAGGGCTCTAACACTCTCTTAATGGAAGTTCAACTGATTTTTGCTGAACTTTCTTTAGCCATTTTGCTCTTGCATGATGCGTGACTGAAATGCAGAGCACCAGGGAGAAGACCAGATTTTAAGATTTTCCTCTAGATAGCAGGTCAAGATATTGTTGTACACAAGATCTCTTTCCTCTTAAATGAAAAAAAGCAAACATAATTAATTGTCATTCCAGTGTTACACAGACACACAAGAAAATGATGTTCCCAAATTCTGATTTTGAAAAAAGTATAGATTGATCTAAAAAATTAATTTTTGTATTTGTAGTAGGATGAAATAATGTAAAAGCATGCAGCGTAACATCATGTTCTTTAGGATTTGTGGAATTTGTCTGTTTCCCTCCTTTTCCATTAAGGAGCACAACTTCTCAGTCTTTTTATTCATTCCCTCCCACTTCAGAAATCTTTTCTTTTGACTGCGTTTTTAATAAGGCAGAATCCCATGGGCATTAAGGCCTCTAAAATTCAAGTTGAGTGGAATTATCTCAGCCACACAGCTAGGTACTAGCTGTATAGTGTGATAGAGGTCAGTTCTATGGCTCTCTAATCACACATGAATAAATGTAGCTGCAGGCCTACATAGCTTACATAAAATCTGTTTCTCATTGTTGTAGAGAAGACTAATTTGGTTGGTTCAGGACCATCTACCAAGAATACTACAGAATAAATACCCAGTGCCTTGACACAAAATAATTATGAATATTGGATTTAATGGAAAGTATAAAATTATACCAGTAATAGTGAAAATAATTTTTTTTCTACTCTAGTGTGGTAGAGTCAAAACTGTAAGGGAAAATATAAGTTACTTATAAAAGACACACCCACACCCACCCAAGCAAAACAAAGCAAAAATCCTTTGGTTGGTTAAAAAACCAGGCAGGATCAAATTTAAAATGTAATGACAAATTTGACAAAGTAATCATAATCATGACATGTCTCCTGCCACATGTTTATCTTCCCACATGCTTTCCTCTGTCCTTTGTGTCTGCTTGGTTCTCCACACTGCATTCTTTTTTTCTTGAAATGACTTTTGTTCAAACCTTTGTCTCAGTCCTCCTAAACATTACCAGGGGTTAGCCCTCCAAAGGAATCCTACATTGGGAGATATTTTAAAATACCATATATGTCATCATCATTGGATCACTAATTCTCCAGGAACAAAACCAACCTCTGCGAGAAATTTTAATGATCAGAGTTGCTGTGCCTTTGCTCAGATCCTCACCAATACTCGTGTCAAAATGATAAATAGACAAATAGTAACATTTGTCTAGAAATCATAAGAATCCTTATTCTTCCATTAATGAAGCTTTGTCACAAGAAACTCTTGGCCCCACTCACTTCCCTTTAGGTTCTAGTAGCTATTTTTTTTTTTTTAATTGAAGTTTGTTGCTCATCTGTCCTCTTCCCACTTGAGAAGTAACAGGATTTAGGAGGTTCGACTTCAACGGAGACAGTAATGGTGTTGGTAACTAGCTCATTTTTACATTTCCTTTTCCTGAATGGACAGTTCCACCGAAAACCTATATTCACACTCATCTTGTACCTTGCCTGTCCCTTAAAAGACTCATATATTGACTTACTACTTGATATGTGAATAACACTGCTGGTTCTCACATAATAAATATTGCAGATAGTGGAGAATTTGGCTTGTACAACATCATTACTATCAGGCTTTCACATTTTAAATAAGGTAATTAGAAGAATATAGAAAAAAGGAAAGAGTTGTTAAACCTTTTGTAGGTGTTATTAGGCATATCAGGTTGTTATTTTAATACATAGAAAATGTTATGAGAAATATGATTCTGCTTAATTTCCAGATTTAAAGAGCTCACAGAAATTAATATAGTTAACTTTATAAGTAAGATATGTGTAAATAAAATAAGTCATGGGTGTCCATCAGAGAATCAAACAGATAACATCCTCCAACCTCTTTAGAGTTCATATGACAGAGAATAATGCAATAAATACAAATATTTCTGATTCCAGAATTCCAGTTCTTCATACAAGATTGGGTAATGTATTGTTACACTTTTGTGCTAAAGAATTTTCTGACATATTTATAACAGATACAGCATGTGTAGGGGTTGATGAAATTATTTCTATGTCATATCAAACCTACCTCTTTTATCTTCTTGCTTCCCCCTTCTTTCTCTAGTTTGACTGGAAGATGAGACTAGAAATATTAAAATTGCTTGCGAATAGATATAAGATTATCCCACAAATAAGAGATTTAGTTTAATTAATATTACCTTTTTTGTTTCAGTTGGTATTTTAGATGCCCATAAAAAGTCTTCCCACTTGTCCTGGGTAATTGAGTGTTTATATTCAGGTGTTGGTGTCGGTGTTTGTATCAATGCGACTGAGTTTCATAGAGCCGCATCCAGAGATTTTCCCAGCAAGGAAAAGAAAAAGCCTCTCAGAACTTGGCTCTTTCTGTTTGTTCTTTAGTGTTTTTAAATAATGCAAAGGGATACATAAGGCAGCACTGAAATGAAGGAACGGTTGACCTCAGCTGAAAATTCCTAACTGTAGCTTTAACCGTATGCAGCTTTACGTGAATTCAAAACGGGTTAAAGTGGGAATTTCCTAAATTCTACTCCATAAAATAATGCTTAGAACACATTGATATTTAAGATATTATATGGATTTTTACTATCTTTGGTAAATTATGGGTCTTTAGATTACAAATTGAGACCCAATATTAAATCAGTCCTAAAAGAAAAATAGCCTGTGTATCTTGCCCATGAATTCTCTGAAATTATGTGAAAATTGTGTATGTGTATGTACTCAGGATTTGGGGAATAAAGTCCACACTTTCCCTTGGTTTCTTCAACCAAATAAATTAATTACAGATCAGTCTGTTGCCTCATGGCTCACTGCTTTCTAGATTTGTATAGTACTTCACAGTTTACAAAATATTGTATATATGTATATACGTAAGTTGTACTAGTCTTCAAAGACTCAGTTTAGAGAGGCCATGCTAAATAATGTGGAGTTGGGCAAATTATAAATAATGTGAAAAAGTCACGTGAAAACTTGCTACTACTTGATACTACAGGATTGATCTTTGTTCACCTGATTGAGTTTCCTGAAACAGAAAAGTTAGACTCAGAGTATCTTAAACAATAGAGTTTAAGGCTGGGATAATCAAAAAGTATAGAGTTAAGCACTTAGGTATGGCTTGACCAGAAGTTTATTGTGTCATGAGGTTTCCTACTCGTGATTCATTCAGTTTTCCTCCTTTGGTGTGTCAGCTTTGTCCTCAGGTTGACACCTCTTACAGAAAGAAATCCAGGAACACAGCTTCTTGTCCCAACACAGAATGGAGGGAGAGAACAGGATGGCAGTGTTCTGGCCAGCCCCAAGATTTGCTCTGCAGAGCTCACGCCCACTGCTGGGCTGAGTCATCATGGCCGTGGGGAACTGACTCTGATTATGGGCATCAGCTCGTGCAAACTGTCTTCTGCAGAGGCTGAAATGAGTCACCTTCCCTGGAGCCATATAAACACCAAAATGGAAAACCACTGGTCTTGGGAGGAAGAAAAGCCCATACATGCCACTGAATTACAAAAATGAGTGCTACACTGAGGCCAAGAGTACACAGGAAGTACAGAGTGCCGGTGGCCAGGACAAAGGGCAAAACCCAGGTGACGTAAGCAGTATGACAGCTGTTTCAGAGGAAGCAGCATGTACCCAAAGAATCAGAATCATAGGCACACAACTAGTAAGGAGTGAAACAGGTTCACACTTAGAACTTTCAGTCCTAAAACTATTAATTCTTTTTCTACTGCATACTTTTACATCCACAGTGTTTGGAGCTCACAGTTTGCAAAATGAGCCTGATTCTTTGACAGTGGAAAAAACAACCGAGGAATTTATTGCCCAGACCAGTAACAACAGCTGCCGGTTAGAGTTTAAGCTCCAGTTGCGGAGAATTCAGAGAATGGCATTATTTTCATGTACAGGGCACAGTAATACTCTGTCCTTCTCTGAGGCATTTCAGCAGAGACTTTGAAAGGTCTGTGTGAGGATGAATCATCTCCTGCTCTGCAGTGGAAGAGCCAGAGGCAAAGGGTAGTGAATTAGCCGGCCCACCACTCCGCCCCAATGCCCTTGGTCTCCAACGGGCAATTTATGATTGTTTTCTACTATAAATAAGTATACACACACAGGAGCCTAAGTGTCCAGAGACTAAAGGGAATGCAGAGAATCTGGAATTGACTTTTCTGTGGGCCAGAAAATGAAAATAGAATAAGTTCATAGCAAAGTAAATTTTTGTTGACATGTTATTGTTGGAGAAAGTTCACGATTCAAGTCAGAACATTAGATTTTAATTCTACAAGATACATATGTGCACAAAATGTTCAATTCCATTGTAAACCTTAAATTTTGCACATATACTTATCAATAAAATGGAAAAAAAATTAAAATTGAGACCATGGGTATACTATTCCCCATGGGCTAAAGTACAGGATCTTGTCTAGGTCATCAGGAAGACTATCCAGCTTGGAGAAGCTATGTTCTTTGTTTAGCATCTGTAGTTTTCTTGTTTGTTTGTTTGTTTGTTTTTGCACAATGAGATATTCAGAAAATGATGATTCGTAGTCAAAGGGATTGTCAAATAACATTTATTAGTGTTACACAAAATATGATAAAAGAGTGAGCTTGAACTTGTTTCAAAGTGCAGTGTCCGGCTCAGGAGGTGGTTTGGGTAGAGTCTGAAAAATCTGTGTTTTTATACTAACAAACTCCTCATGGATACCAATTCTGTCCATCCCTTGCCCATGATATACTTAGGTTGGACAAAGGTTAGAATTCAATAATTATTTTCATCAAAATTCACCTAGAGAAGAGAACATATAATGAGGGCCTGCTATTGGCGTAGGGGTGACTTCTGTTGAAATATAATGGCATTTAAAATTATGTAAAAATTGTCAGCTATAATTAAGAGTACAAATGAAAACTATCCTTTGATAAAAGCATAAACTCAAACAAAGCACATAAAGGATTAAGTCAAATGAATTGTGAAGGCCTTTCTTCAAAACAGTTCTTGTTATGACTTAAAAACAACTGGGTCCTCTTTGATGGACATGGCTTTTTGAGGAATATGATGTACGTTTTTAAGGCCCTCTACATATGCCAGATGAAACCACTGAGGATCAGATGGTTTATTTCCTAAGTCACCTGCTGTTCTGTTGTCAGCTAAAGATGTTTTAGATCTCCCACTAGGATCTGTATTTCCTAGTTGAAAACTGCTTCTGTTGATCACATTTCTCAAAATCAGTCCTTTTTGTTTGACCTACATGTTTTGTATTTTTTTTTCTTTTGGTGTAACTAGAATTCTGTCTCTGAAAAGAAATGCAAATCATTTCCCTTTAAATAATAACTACTGTGATCATGAAGCCCTTTTTGTAGGCTTTCTTGATTTTACCACAGTAATTTTAGTGATGAAACTAAAAGGATCTGGGCCAAAAATGTGTGGAAACACAACCCTAAGATCTGCCAGTGACTCATTTTACAAACTGTCTTTTACTTTCCTGTTTGCATTACAGGGTCATTGATGAAAATGTTACAACCTGGGCTCCTTGTGTTCCATCCTGCATGAGTTTCAGTAATAATAATTAGAGCTGAAAGTAAATGCATGTCCTAGAGCGACAGGCCAGAGGAAGGACTGGAGATTCACAGTGTTTCCATTGCCATTTTTACTCAGCACATCCTCTTTGTTCTCTGGGATGCTTTATCGACCTGTGTCAGATTGAAAAGAAGCAGATGAGACAGGCGGCCAATCAGGGGCTAGGATACATATGCTGTTCGGATACTCCAGGGCCCAGAAGTAGCTTTAGGCTGTGAACTTGGATGTTTCTCTCCTCACTGTAGATTGCACGGGTACAGTAGGTGATGTGATGACAGTATCAAAACCCCCCTTCCTTTTCTAAGTTGGAACAGCACTGGGAAGGAAAACATTCAGTTGGTTACTTTCAGGTATCCTACTTATGAATTCTAAGTAATCTGAACTCCAGGGGAGTCTTTTTTTGTATTAAAATTATTATCAGGGCTGGAAATGTATCTTAGTAGTAGAGTGCATGCTTAGCATCATGGTCGTAACCTAGGCTGCATCCCCAGCACCAAAACGAAAGAAAGAAAAAGGAAAAAAAGAATGAACGAATATGAAAATGGCTAGTAGTTCTGAATACAGCCACACTCTAACCGTGCAACCCCTAGCAACAGTGGCAGTTACAGCAACAGAAGCTCATGTTTATAAGACTTCAAAGTTTTATAGTGCTGATTGGTTCTCAGTCATCGTAGTGAGACTGTGTAGCAGCTATTTGTCATTTTTACTTTTTTATCAGGACGTGTGCCCTTACCACCTCCATCTGGGCTTCCCTGGCTGAAGGCTGGTGTTGCTGGCCCTGCAGTGGGTCATTGAGAGCAGAGGCTCCTGACAGCTCCTTGGAGCAGCACCAGTGCTTGGAAGACAGACTGTCTTGTCTGTCTTTGGCTGGGGCTAGATACAAACAAGGATGAATTGGGAGAGGAAGGACCTAGAGACTATTTTAGGTCTTGAATGGCGGTGTGTTACATTTTCATGTTTGACCAAAATATCTCAGGAATCTATTGAAGGACAGAAAGAGGACCTGATAATTACAAGGGTACACACAATCATAATATTATTGTGAGAATATTAGATTAGTTGCAAAGTAATCTGTAAAACATTGATTTACAGTATGTTACTTTAACTTGAAAGTTATTTCAGAATGCTTCATGTGTGATATTAAGTAATCTATACATGTATAAATAATATGACATTTTGATCAGTTGATTTTTAACAGCAGTACGGCTCTCCTTTTAAAAATATAATTTTGATACTCTGTTTTCTCTTCAGAGCATATAAATCTTTCACCTTTGAAAAGTCTAATTTTGACCAATACCTAATAAATTTATTTTACATAACATAACAACAATACATTTATCATTTTACCATACTTTTCTACAGTTACCTGTTATAATCAACAATTTTTTCCTTATATTGTCTTCTTTTTCTGTTTTATTTTCTTTACTTATTTATTTATTTTTTTGAGACAGGGCCTTACTCTTAAGTTCAGGCTTGACCTGAACTCACTATGTAACCTAGGCTGGTGTCAAATTCACAGTAATCCTCCTGCCTCAGCCTCCAGAGTTCTGGAATTCTAGGCATTCACTACTGTGTTTTCCAGTTTTATTATCTCTTTCTCAAATGCTTCTAATGCTAATAAAAATGCGGAAGAAAATACTGTGAATATAGTATTTAATGATACATGTTATATTTAATTTCTAAAAATAATTCTCATCTTTCTGGTCCTCTTCTTCCTCAACCCTAAAATTGCAAGAACCTATGTAGGAAAATGTTTTTGACTTGCATGTTCTCAAAGCAAAGGTCAGTGACTTGGACCGAAATGATGCGGGAGCTTGGAAAGGAGAGAGGGATAAAGGAGTTCTTACGTGTGAAAGTTTTCTTTCTTTATGCCATTAAAATTTCATGCGTTATGTTTGTTAATTTATCAGGGAGGTTGATATTAGCTTCACATCTTCCCCTTGGGAATCTGACTTCCAGCTGTCTTTGCATGACACACTTTCCTTACAGCAAACATTCGGGATGCCCTGAAGGTTTCGGTGTGATGGGACTTGATCTATATTAATTTTTCATAATGTGTTCCATATTGAATTTTTATCTCTTCTTGTAAAAAAATGGGTTGTACTTACCTTCTGTAGCTCCTTTTAGTGACTCTGTCTTGACACGGTCATATAAGAAATTAATCACCACATTCATATCATCATGAATTTACACCATTTCCATTACTACCAAATTAAAATGGTCACCAATAAGTCTACATCTAAAATAAAAAAATAAATAATGAAAAAACTGTCCCAAACTATATGAATTAATCAGTAGTTCTGTGTTGTTTTTCATTTATAAACCACATGCTATGAAATCGTTCCATTCAAAAATGAGAAAGTAGACCAAAAGTTGAGAGACACCTAATCCTGATAGAACAGAGTAGTCTATATTTCTTCTTAAGTTAATCTTTTATAGTTAGACAATACTAGCTAGATGCTGGAGAAAAGAAAAACTGTCTACACTGAGCACATATCAATAGCATACATTTTCTAAGAATTTATAAATACATCTATACATGTACATGTGTGTATGTATGTCCAGTGTAAAGAAAGGATTTCACATTTGTAGATGCACTGATTCTATTGATCTAAAAATCTCCTTTGTGCTGTTACATTAGGTTTGGCCTGAGAAGGCCACCATTCTGGGACCTGACATACAGAATTGAAACACAACTAGTTTCTTAAATTAAGAGAAATTGATTCTTTTTCATTGTGGGATACAGAAGCTTTAAAAATCAAGGTATGGGCAGAGTTGCATTGTTCTGGAGACAGGAAGACACAGCGTATTTTTGTCTTTATTCTTCTGGCTACTATAGAAGAGAACCCTCTTGCAGTGCTCAGCTTTTAGTCTCTGCTTCACATCTTGCACGCTGACCTTCCCACCACCCCCTTCTAAAGACCCTGTGATTATCAGACACACCCAGGCAGTAGAGGGCAATCTCTTCTTCTCATAGTTCTTAGTTGCGTGTCTTTGTCATCCATGGAAGTGACCTCAGGTTCTGGGGACTTGGTCACAGACCCCACTGGGAGCCTGTTATTCGGCCTGGAACAGTCTGCCACATTCTACTGATATTACGGACTCACATTCTGACTGGCATATTTGTTTGCTCCCGTAGTTCAGGTTTGTAGGGATCGTGGATGCTGCTTCTGCCGTCTTTGGCTCCCTAGAGGCAAGAAACCCTCCACATCCCCTCTTGCTACCACTGCTGCAAATAGCACTGTCATCTTGAAAATAAATTTTTTTGTTTCATCGTGAGCAAGAAGTCCACAATATTCATCAATTACAACAAAGGGTGCACAGAATACTTTTACATTTGCCAAGAGTCAGCTTCTTTTATAAACGTATTTTTTCTTTAAAAAAATCCTTTCTGTGTAATCTTTTAAAATAGGAATCTCAAATGAAGTTAGCTAGGTTTTTAAAAAGTGACCCTCCTTTTAAAATCGATCAAAAGTGCCATCAGATAGGAATTAGCTGTAGTATATTCTATGTCACATTAAGTTGTCATACAAGCTCATGTGTTCTTTTATTCTTTTTGTCTGAATCTATTGCCCTGCTCATCTGAGGATACATGGTAACAAAGTTGAACTGCCTCCTGTAAAGCATTTTAAGATTTTCATTGTGGGTTTAATTGTACGAGTGCTTCTCTATCCTGACAAGTCTGAAGTAAAGTGGAAGTGAATAGGAATACACGACGCTGCACGGCTTTCCCTGCCCAATTTACATGTCATGTTTACAGGCATTCAATTTTAAATATGAAGAAGAATTTTCAGACTGAACAAAGTATTGTTAAAAAACATTTCATAGACTTCACATTAGGACACAACAGAGCAGACTTATTTATTCCTACCTCTCTCCTAAAGGAAGACCTTCAAATACAGACCAACATGTATGTATTACTCAATTCAAGCTATTCTGATAAAAATACTATAGTAGCTAATAAATAACTATTTTAATTGTTATAATTCAGAATTTGATCTTAATAACATAACTACCCAATAGGAATTAGTTACTGTATACACAAACATATCTGGTATCTGTATGGAAGAAATCACTTTATTTAAAATAACGATAGAATGAAAGTTTTCCAAGGGCCTATGAAACACTCAGTAAGACAGACCATATCTTAGAATATGGCCATGGAATAAGCCTCAAAAATTATAAGAAATGAAAAGAGAGTATGTTCTCTAACCGTAAGAGACTTGAACTAAAAATCAATAAGTAAAAGGAAAAAATATTTAAATAAATGGAAAATTTCAAACACACTTTAAAAAATTCTATGGCCAAAGAGAAAGTTTAAAAAACCATTTGAAGTTGTACATAGAATTAAGTGAAAATAAAGACGCTGAAAATATAGCTTAAACAGTGCTGGAAGAAAAATCTTAGAATCAATTGCTAATGTTAAAAATGAGATAGAATTTTTACCCAAATAATATGAGCTTCCTCTTCTTCAAGAAAATAGTGAATAGAAGGTAAGATAAATTTAGAGATCTGGTGCATCAGGGGCAGTCTGGATGCGGATTCAAAATAAAACCAAAGCAAAGAAAAATAAAACACAGATGAGCAGATTTGATCTGATATGAGCAGCGTTTTGGATGTAAGAGTGAAAAAATAAAGCAATAAAATGAATGAATCAGAAAAGCATACTCCTAGAAAAAATAATAAAGTTGATAAACCAGTTGCAAAATTAACAAAATAAAGAGAAAACTGCCAATATCAAGAAGGAGAGACAGGAGAGCATCACAGATTTTTCAGCACCTAAGAAAATGATAAAGGAGTATCCCTGATAGCAGGATGCTCAGAATTTTGATCACATAGAAAAAAATAATAGGAAAAATGCAAATGCCTCAATACCAAGTTGAAGTAGATTATGAAAATAGCCTCAAAATAAAAAAGAAAAGAAAATAGCCTTATGATTATGAAAGAAACTGATATTGTAACTAGAAATGTTAATTAAAAGGGTTTCCCTTTGTCCAGATTAAGCTAGAGAATTCCACCAACATTTTTTCCACCAAAATTTTAAGGGAAAAATAATCTACTCTACATAATTAGCGAGAGAATAGAAAAAGTGAGGGCGCATGATCCAATCATTTTACTATAAATTTATTTGCAAAAATCCACAATAAAATATTAACAATCTGATTCCAGTGATGTATACAAGAAATTATGTCATGACCAAATGGGATTTTTTTCCCAGATGAACAAGATGTTACTATTTATAATCAGGTAATGTGGACAGAGTTAGTGGCACCAGACAAGTAATTATGATACCTAGTTGAAACTCTAGGTTGAAAATAAGCTATATGAAACCTGAATACTGCTATTTAAATTTTTGAATAAGTATTTAACTTCACAGAATTAAGATTTTTCTCTCTGAAAGAGAAGGCCAATTATTACTGATACCTTGCTGAATTTTCAATCAGTGATACTTGAAAACAAATGGCAGACAATTTCCAAAGAGTTTACCAAGAGGCATTTGATACGAACAGAAAGAAATGAAACTCACACACTCAATCTGCCTCAGGCTCCTTGTTAAGTTTCTCTTACTCTGAGACTCATAACACAGAGCTTGCCAGCATTTTGGCTAAAAATGGCTTTGATGAGGTCACTGCAGAATTTCATACACTAAAAAAAATATCATACGAAGACAGCCCCTGTACCATACGGTTCTTCAGAGACAATCTCATATAGAAATGAGACAGTTCAAGAATAAGTGAGATCTGTCTCTTTTCTTTCAGTGAAGGCTTTGGAAGTTACTGTAAAAAGGCTGCTGGGTAGTACAATGTTACCAGAGCAGAAGCATCACAGAGATTGAGATTCTGTGACCTTCGTCACCTTGAGAATTCATCTGTCTGTTGTCTCACTTTTAAGATTCATGGAATATTTTCAAATAACTCTGTGACATGCTAAGATTCAAATTACATTTTCCTTTTTATGCTGAGAATCTGTTGTATATCTTGAGTCACAGAATAGATAAATATATATCATAAATTGCATATTATTCTTTAACATTTGCTCTTTAAACTTAGCTTCCTCTTCATTTTATTCTTTTTGGAACAATATAGCATTTGATATTTTATTTGATATTATATTTTATTCATATATATACACACACATTGGTGTATGGATCATCACTTAGATGTTTTCTGGTAATTGTATTTTATCTAAAGGAAGTAAATATAAAAATTTTAAAAATAGGAGTATAGTATCAGGAGCTAAGTTATTAGTAGCTGTAAAGGTACCTATCTGAAAATTTTTATACGTGAACATATTTTGTCCTCATTGTAATCATTTTTGGCTTTATTATCACGTTTGATTTATAAGTAATGGAAATGAGGCTCAGAGGGGAGAAATCATTTATCTCTGGTCATGTAGCTAATAAGTTGAAAAGAGGCTGCAGATCCAATTACTCTTAAGAATTAAGCTCAGAGGTCCTGCATCACCATATTTGTCCTTCAGAATTCCCAGAAATATCAATGTGAACTAAAAGAAATTATTTGCTAACCAGAATTCAGTGGTACTCAGCTCAAAAAAAATTTGATTGGTTGTTAGCCATTAAATAATGTTCACTTTTGAAGAGAAGTTGATTCAGTAAAACACCTAAAATGTCAGTATCTAAAATGAAAAGAAAGTCTTCCACGTGTCATGTATTTTTGTCTTTGAGAGTATTTTTTAAACTTTTGTGTGACAGTGTCATTAGCACCCAAAGAAACAGAAAATGTTTAATTCTCACCAAGTGACAATGCAATTCAATAAAAAAGTTACACATTTTAGGATCTCTATATTGTAAATACAGACATTACTGTGAAATGCAGTTGAAGTGTATTTTCAAATTATTAAAAGCCATGGATATTACTGAATCAGTAACAGACGGAAACCTGATGTCGTATCCCACTTTGAAAGTTTAAGATTATTTTGCTCCATGAAGAATGGAGTCTCTGTTGACCTTTATGGAATTTTAGAAGATCAAGCACTTCACCCTCTTCTACTCACGATGAGAGAGGTGGTAGGCTGACAGAAACAATTTCTTTTTATTTACTGGCCATTACAGTTGTAAAATACTGCAGACATGAGACTCACATAAATCAGTTCCCCTTAGATGAATGTGCCTGGAGAGACTTCCTGCCAAGGTTTTCCCACGTCAGCCATTTCTCTCCAGAGTACGCTTGCTCTGTCTTTGGCAGCCCTTCTGAATTTATTTTATTTTTAATTATAAATAATCCTCAATCAGGAAGCAAAAACAAAGACTCAGATCATTAAGGCCAAAAGGGACTTTGGAGGTGTAGCAATTGTGGTATCTGTATCAGAATTTTTTTTCAGCTATTAGCAATAGAAAATAATGCCATAACTTACTGAAGCAAAAGAGAAAGTACCTTTGTAAATTAATAGTTCATACATCTGTTAAGCTTCAGGTAAGGCTTGATCTAGTGGGTGACAAGTGTTCTTAAGGGCAGCATCATTTTCCATTATTTCACTTTCTTGTTTTCCTTATAGTTCTTGGCTCAAATAGATGGTATGCGTCCGTTTGCTTTACTCAGCCAGTGTTGACTCTTTTGGCAGCATGGCTGCCACTTCTAAAATTGTGCAGATTCCCTAAAATGGAAATCCACTGTACTGAAAGAAGTGGGGCGATGGATGCTGGGAAATAAGCCAACAATATTCCTGTTGTCTGCTGTATATTTTACAGATAAGGAAGAGCTATTAGAACACCCTCTGCAACAAGGGAGAAGAACATCTGTTGGGAAGCATAGCTACTCATCCTTCCCTTGTTTCTTTCCAGCTTTAGTCACTGAGCTACAGCACAGTCCCAGATCTGGCTAGTAAAGAGATGACTGTTCATCTTGGGGCTTTGGGTAGTTTTCTGACCACCTGAGTTTTCTGCTTACCAAAATGGGGATAATGAGAATTGCAACAATAACAAAAGAAATCATCACACTGATAAATTAGCACATGTAGACAGTTAGAAAGCCATTTCCTGCTGACTTGCGCACATCACTTCTCACCTACAACTTTGAGGTGGCTCTTTTAAATTATTTTTTTCTAAATAAAATTGGCAGAATGACAAAGAGATAACATCCGAAGCTCTTAACCTATCCTGAAATAGCTCATCCTTCTGTCGCAGGGGATAGCACGGTGCCAGTACTGTTGTTTCTTTATTTCTCAGATACACACTGGATGCTCAGGCAAGCACTAGTGGAGAGTCAGGCAAATATTGACCTCAGCAAATTGACAGTTCTCTTCTAGCCCAGTGGCCTTGTGTCCCGTTCTGTGGTCTGGAGTTTTGTTCCCAGGCAAGGAATTCTTCTGAAATTGTAAATGTCAAACATGACTTTGGAATTCATGGCTTTTTTTTTTTTTTCGATGCTCAGCTCGGTAGAAATGAAAATTTCCTCTGGGATATTCTTTGAGAGCAGGTCTAGAATGGAGAACAGGGAACATGCGCTATTAGCAGTTTAGGGAAGATCTTCTTTTGTCCAAATATTACTACACTTTAAGATGAAGTTTTAGAAAACATCAATCCAACACACTAATGATTGCTTAAAGATGGTCCTTATGAAATATAGTTCACTTAACTGTAAATATTTAGACAGAACACTCATTAAACACAAAGAGTTGAACATTAATAAGCAGTAGTGGTAGGGGAAGCTCTATTGAGTGGGTAGAGAGTGGGGGAGAAACAGGATCTGGTTCATTTTCTAAATCTATCATATATTTGGTGAAAGAGCACTTTTTTCTGAGTAAATGAGAATGAGCTATTGATACCTTATAATTTTGATTGTTTTTTCCTCTCTTAGTTAAAGAAAAGCACATCTAGTCCTTGAGAAATTGTCCAAACATCCTAAAGAAAGCAAACCAATTGGAGAACTCGCCTCCTTAGGCAGTTTGGCCTCAGGGCTGCAGAGCACCTCCAGCCTTCCTGCAAAGGCAGTGTGAGCAGAACAGAACCAGAGGCCTTACCTTTACCTTTCATTTCCTGAACCTGGGACAGCTCAGCCTTGGGGCAAAACACATCATACTCAACTCAGAGGCTTTGGCTTTTCCTTTGGTACGTTCTGAAATTTGATGTCAGAAGAGTCTCAGCAAGATGGTTTTACTCAGTTAAATCTTTTATCCTAAAAATCTAACTGAAAGGAGCTACCTCAGATTTCTTTTGTTTGTTTGAAGAAAGAATTCTGTTTCTGGCTTTCTGTTTCTCTTCTCTCTTTCCTTTCTGTCTTTTTTCTTCATCTTTCCTTCTTTCGTTCATTTCTTTCTTCATTCTTTCCATCAACCTACAGCTCTAGATCATCGGATAGGTTATCCTTAATGAGAGTGATTCAGAGTCTTTAGAATCAGGAAAGGAGTAATTTATTGACAGAACAAGTAAGCACAACCTGAAATAAATGAATCTTGAGATGCTCTGTTCACAGAGAAGAGTTGAAGCACATAATAGGCACGGGTATTGTGTTCCCAAGAGGGACACATGGATTTGAGTGAGGTTTTAAAAAAGATAAAGACAGTGCAGCGGGTGAGAAATCTAGGGAGGCCGGCCTGTGACAAAGTTAGAGAACCAAAAGAAATGCCAGAATTGATGGAAGAATCTGTAAAACAGAAGTCTGGCTAACATTTGGAGGAAAGTAAAATGCCAGGGAGGCAAAGGAAAAGCTAATCAGCATCATCGTGTGCAAAGGATTTAACAGTGATAAAAACATAGATGCCAGTTTGGAAAATGGCACATGCGCTGGGAGATGACTGAACTCTGTGC
This sequence comes from Ctenodactylus gundi, assembly GCA_004027205.1. Classification (NCBI taxonomy): domain Eukaryota; kingdom Metazoa; phylum Chordata; class Mammalia; order Rodentia; family Ctenodactylidae; genus Ctenodactylus; species Ctenodactylus gundi. Next base: position 101,351 of record PVKB01004112.1, read on the forward strand.
TCCAGTAACAGCACTGCGCTGGATGGCCAGGGGCGTAGTGACAGAGCTTCTGTCTGTTTTAACAGCAGTGGGGACTCACTTGGGCATTTCCCTTTATACCAACATCACACAAGCTCTTCTCTGTTCCCATGGCCCAGGCCAAGTTAGAGTTGAATGCATAACAGACTGGTCATTTGCCCTAGGTGGGCTCATCAGAACGAGATGATGCATTATGTAAGAAAGGTGCTGGCTCTTTACAAAGACCTTCACCGGCATGCTCACCTGGGGGCCTTGGGGGCCTTGCACTTCACAGACATGGCTTTCAGACACAGTAGCTATCTGAGACTTTGGCATTTTATTTGCTGTGTGTTTTTAGACCAATTATTTTCAACTGACACAGCATCTTTTGCCCTACATACGATACGAGGAAATATGGAGAGAGATTTTAGTCATCACAATTTCAGATAAGGTTGAAGTACATTACTAACACACAATAGGTAAAGGCTAGTAATGTTAATAAATATCATGTGGTGTATAAGATTGTCCTCAATGACAAGGTTTTTCTAGTTTATATTATCAATTGTGTCAATTTTGGGAAATCTCATGTGCTTATGAGTGCACATGTGTATGTGTATGCATTTGTGTTTGTGGTGCTGGTATGAGAATCTAGGGTTTTGCTTTATGCTACATCCTCAGCCCAATTTTGTCTTGATTTTCAGGCAGAGTTTCACGTGCCCACTAGGTTGCTAAGTCTGATCTTGAACTTGTGATCCTCCTGCTTCAGCCTCCTAGTTGCTGGCATTATAGGCCTGCATTGCCAGACCTGTTAGAAATTTATTTTAATTTGTCAGAGTCTATCTCCTTGTGTGAAGAACGTTTTTATGCTAATTATATAAAAATCAATGAGACGCTATACATCAAAATGCTTGAAAGAACTAAATTTTGGATGAATATTTAAACTTAAATTTGTCAAAAATAAAGTGATTCTTAAGTATACAAAGTAGGGTTGAATAGGATTTTGAGTGTAAATAAAGGCTTTGTGTTACAGCTACCAGTGGACTTTACCATGTAAGAGAAAGAAGCGTATTTTTATGTATTTTATATAATTATAAATTTTTCTAAATTTTAGTAAGATTACAGCTGCTTTTCTTTTATACTCTCTTTTCTTCTTTTTTGTCTTTTGTAAATTTTTGTTTTGTTTCTTCAGATGAGATTTTTCTATGTAGTCTATCTAATCTTAAATTCATTATGTAGCCAAGGCTTATCTCAGCCTTCCTGGCAATCTCCCTACCTTGGCTTATTGAGTGCTAGAATGAAGTACTTATGCTACAGTGCTTAGCTGGAGTACTAGTTCTTTTGTTTGCTTGGTTATCTGTTTTTATAGAACATAATCTCCTTTAGTGTCCTTATGAAATAGGTATAGGTTACTTAGTCTTAAATAATTTTTCTTATTGTGTGGTGTCACATTGTTTTTATAACTTATTATGTATTGTAGATGTTGGAAAGAGGATGAGGTACTTTCTGTTTTTCTTCTTGTGGTCCTACAGATTGAGGTCAAGGCCATCACACTGACCTACAACCTGGCCCATTTTATGTTTTTAATTTTAAGACAGCATCTTGCCATGTTGCCCAAGTGTTGCTGGGCTCAGAATTTGACCCACCTACCTCAGTGTCCCAGAGTGCTGGGATTATAGATGTGTACCACAGTCTTCACCTGAATAGCTAAAGCTGTTTGAGTAAGGTGACTATTTTTCAAAAATATTGCTTTATATCTTAAATTAAAATGTTATTTGAAAAGATTTGGGATATGCTAAAGTAAAGAGAGCAAAAAAGGAAGGAAGGAAAATAAAAATATATTGATAACTTGCGTAATTGCCAGGTAGATGAAATAATCAGGGGCAAATAAAATGTTGTTAGCAGAAACTGTTGAGTCAGAAGCATTTGTCATCAGAAGCAGGAAGAGTCACCATCTGGAACTGGCAATGGTGATGAGAAAATCGGAAGATTTCCCTGGATGTCTAGAGGGAGGCAGGCACACTAAGTTGCCCTTACCTTGCCTATGTTCTTCTAAGCAAATGAACAATCTCTGAGAATTGGATTTGGAAACACAAGGAAAATTACTCATCACAACTGTGATATTACTGTTTTTTGTGACTCATGTGCTCAGTTAGGCAAGCTGCTCTTTTTGCTTATATTCTGGAGTCTTCTGCAAACTGATGAGTGAGAGAAACTGGAGGAATTTTAGTAAAGAAGGCCTTGTTTCCCTCTGTTTAATAGTTCTTAAACTAGGCTGCATATATTTTATGAACTGAATGTTTATGTTCTCCTGAACGTCATACACTGGAGCCTAAAGCCCAGGATGATGGTACTTAGAGATAGGGACTTTGAGAAGTAATTGGATCCTAAGGATGTCTGTTTGAAAGTGATTAGTGCTCTCATAACAGGTGACATGATAAAGTTCTCCTTTCTCCGTGTTCTCTACCATGTGAGATTACAATGAGGAGAAAAACTATCCAGGCACTTTTACTGACCATTGGGTATTTAGTATTTTGGTCTTAAAACTTCAGAGAAGTGAGAAATATATGGGTAAGTCCAGGCCCCCAGTCTGGTTGTGTTTGTTTTATAGCCCAAATTGACTAAGACAGCACTGATACAACATGAGGATCTTTAATACTACTATAACCACTTTCCACCACCTCCACCAGAGGTTCTAATGTAATATTTCCAGGGGATATGGGGCAGCATAGGTGTTACGCCACCTTACACAAATTGCTTAGATAGTGTCTAACTCAGAAATTGGGAAAGTTAAAAAGGCAGAAAAAGAAAACATCTAGACATCTTTCTTTCTTGCTCTTGCCTTTATTCTGTTTCTTTACTTTCTTGCTGTTTTTTATTTGTCCTTTGAGAATTGGTTAAAAAATAGAGGTATACTATAATGGTGTCTAACATTTACTAGTTAACTTCTCCTTCCCAGTACTTGAATTGTGCCTTGTCTTCATTTATGGCTTTAGTTCATCCAGTGGTCTGAAGCAAGTCCAGTGATGCTCTGTGTGAGAGTGCTACATGAATAGCTTGAGTAATGTGGTGAATTTACTCCAGGTTCTGAGCTCAAAAAACTAAGTCAGATAATCCGGGACCTGACCTCTATAGAAAAGTCTAGTGATGCTAATGCTGGGTGCACATTAGAATCTCAAGATAAGCTTTAAAAAAGCAGTCAGGCTGTTCATTAAGCAAGTGAAAATATTCTTCATGATGTGATATCTTAGTAGTAGATAGTTGAAATAGAGTTTATATTTCAATACTGAATTTAAATGTATGCAAATTTTCTACAAAACAGGAGGACTCTGGGATAGAATTCAGACTGTCACCAAATAGTTTAACCACCTTACAAGCTCATTTAGATACTCAGCAAAGAGGATAAAGACAAAAAGGAACTAAACTAAATAACGTAGGAACTGAGAAAAGACTGAGGACGACAAACAGCAGGGACTAGATGAGGAGTGCCCGCCGGTTGGTCAAGTTATCTCCAACAAGGCCATAAACTAGCAATTGTAACACCATTCTATGTCTGTATGGGTCTTGCTCAACTTTACAAATTGATGGTAAATCTTTCTTACTGTTGAAATGGGATTATAAGCAAGTAACAGGGAAAAGAGAGAATGATTCATGCAATACCAGATTAGAGTTGGCAACAGCGGAGCACGTTCAAGCTCTTTAAAAATACATCCTTATGGGTCTGGAGGAATGGTTCAGCAGTTAAAGCACTTGCTTAGGAAGCACTAAGTCAAGAGCTAAATACCCGAGTTCAATTCCCCAGCAGTACATAGCCAGGTATGGGGGTACACGCCTGTAATCTCAACACTAGGGAGGCTGGGGAGACTGAGAAAAAGGACCATAAGTTTAAGGCTATATATATATATATATATATATATATATATATATATATTGCTAACAGGTATTTGTGCTCTGTCCACTGAGATGGCCTAGATTCAGCAACACGATGGGAGTAAGGAGTGTACTGAGTGACCTGATACTGTTTTTTAAGGCCATTCTTCAATAAAAGAAGCAATAGTTGCTTGGAGAAATAGCTGCCTCTAAGGCTGGGGCAGGAAATATGTAAGATGAGCCTGAAGCTCAATAAAAGCAAAACGATGTCTGTATATAATGGAGATATGGAAGCCAAATAAAAGAACTCTTACAGCCAAAGCTAGAATGATTTGAGAAATAAAATAAATATCATATTATTGAATGATAATCCAAAGGGCAAAATAGCATTCGTGAGTTCATACTATTGGAAAGAGATGCCTAATTAAAAATGTAATTAAACGTGAAAAATAAGTGTCTCAAGTACAGTTTTGAATAGTTTATGTAAATATTCCTCCTGCAAGGAGGGAGAATGTGACTTCTCTTACTTTTGATAGGACTGCTTTATTTTTTAAAAGAGGCAAATATGTGAAGGGACAAAAATTGTATTACTGTAGAGAGCTGAAACGTGATAGATACTGCCTTACCCAGGTGACCATGGTCAGCACCATCAGGGACCTCATGTGGACAGCGTGTTGTATTGAAGTGATGGAATGACACCAGCTCTCATCCTGTGTGGGCTTTCTGCCATAATCCTAATTTCAATTTAACCATGAAAAAAGAGACAAAATCGAATAGGGGGCTATTCTGTGTCACATCTAATTAGGACTCCTCAAAATTGCCAATATCGTCAAAAATAATCAAAATCTAAAAAATTGCCTTAGCCAAGAGGAAAAAAAAAACCTAAATATAACATGGTATTGGGAATGTGACCATGGAACTGAAAAAAAATGAGTAGGAAGCTAAAACAATCTGAATGGAACATGGACTTCAGTTGGTCATCATGTACCTTCGTAATTATTAATTATAGAAAATATATAAATGTCGTTATTGGTGGGGAAAGCAGACATTTCTCTGAATCATCATGAAATCATTTGTAATCTATATGTAGTCGAAATAGATGGAGCAAGGAAAAAAAATAAACAACACATCGATTTTCTAGAACTAACCCAGACACGCAGCTTAAGTTTGTGAGTGGATGAGATTTACATGCGTGTTCTAAGAGCACATTTCCTTAATGGGATTTTACTATGAGGAGGAAGCAATGACATCTCCATTTTGAAAGAGATTTTCATTGATTCAGAGTCTATATGCTTTGAGAAAACTCTTATGAAGCATTTAAAATGTATACAATGGCCTGATGGCAATTAACAACTAATAAAACCATGTAATCTTTTTATTAGCCAAAATTATATTCAGCGAGACAGACAAATCCCAGAAATTATGATGCTTCGTGTGTGGCAATTGAAATAAACATGACTGATGTTTTTTAAATACATGTTACCTGTAGTGAATTTTTTTTTTCTTTTTTTTTGGGGGGGGGGGGTTGTTCTGATTTCCATCTTAGAGACAGCAGCTAAAGAACCAGAATCATAAACCTTTGGCTTATCTAGTCTAATGGTTCTCCTCCTGTCACATATTTTCCAAGAAGCTTCCTTGGTTTTTAGAGGTAAGGTAACCTCCAGACTCCACTGGGCTTCACCCAGCATATCCTCAGCACATCTAGGTCTGTGTGTGTGCGTGCGTGCGTGCGTGTGTGCATGTGTGTGTGTGTGTGTGTGTGTGTGTGTGTTTTGTCACAGCACTACGTTTAAAGAAAGACTCCTGATACTAGGAAAGGTATATAAGTTACCAAAGGAGTCCATTTTTTTTTTTTTTTTAATTTACAGAGGTAGTATCTGAGACCTCAAAATGTCTGGGGCTTCCTCTCCTGATGTCGAACATTACATGCTCTATTTATGTGATGGGAGATCATCCTGGTCTGAACATGAGGTTTAATGGTAGTGACAAATCTACCCTTGTGTCTGTGAACTCAGTTCATGGACTTGGAAATATCTAAGTGGTAGGTTAATTTCTGTTGCATATGTCCTTCTCCTTTCCTCCTTGAACCTCAGTTCATGTACTGGTAATCATTTTTTTTTAGTTTGTGTATATTAATGATACAGAATAATGGGGTTTATAGTGGTATTTTGATATGTGCGTGTATCATATTATTTGGGATTATTTTGCCCCCACTCCCTGTCCCACTCATCTCCAGAAGAACACCATCTTTTTCTTCTTCTTTTGTTTTTGTTTCTATTTATATTTACAATTCTTCTCTTATACAAGATAAAGAAAATGATTTTTTAACAGATTTCTATGATTGGCTTATTTCATTTAACATGAAGCTCTCCACTCCCGTGTATTTCTCCGTGACATAATTTTGTTCTTCTTTGCGACTCCTTTGCGTGTATAGGCTACATTTTCATTATGGATTCATCCACTGATGGATATCACCATTTAGCTGTTGGGAGATACATTGCTATAAGAATATGTATGCATATGTCAGGATTTACTGTAGCATACTGCAGTGTAGTGTCTTTAGTTTTTTTCAGAAATATATTAGGAATTTGTGTAGCAGAGTTTTAAGGAACTTTCATACTGGTCCCCAAAGTTACTGTTATACTGGTTTGCATTCCCAACAATATAAGAAGGTTTCTTGTTTTTTTATCATATTTTTCACCAGCAATCTCTTTTTTCATGTATTTTTGTGATAGTTATTCTGACTGGAGTGAAATGGAATACCAGTGTAGTTTTGATTTGCGTTTTCCTAGTGGCTGAAAATGTTGGGGATGAAAAATACCACACACACACACACACACACACACACACACACACACGCACACACAGAGTCAGAGAGAGAGATGGAGGGAGAGGGAGAGGAAGATTGGAAATATTTTGAGAATCTTCTGTTAATTTACTTGTCCAAGCTTGTATGTGTGTGTGTGTAAGTTTATGTGTTATAGATATTAATCCTTCATCAGAAGACTAGCTCTCACAGATTATTTTATACTTTGTAGGTTGTCTCTTCACTCTATTGTTTCTTTTGCTGCATAAAAGGTTTTTTTTTCTTTAAGGTAGTTTAGCTTGCTAATTCTTCATAGTATTTTCTGTGCTATTTCCATCCTGATACTTAAAAGAAGTTTTGCCGGTATCACTGCCTCCACGTCTTTCCCCTGTGTCCTCTTGGAAGTTGCGAGGTTTTGGTCTTCTCTCAAAGTCTTTGATTTGATTTTAGTATTGGGTGATAGATAAAAATCCAGCTGCAAATTTCTGCATGTGGTAATCAAGCTTTTCTAGTACCATTTGTTGAAGAGGTTGTTTTATTCTCCAACAGATTTTCTTTTAAAGAGTAAGTTCTGTTGTTTTCCTTTTGCTGTGGATGTTTACTTCAATTGAATGTTGAACCCCATTGAAATAAGATGGATGTGCTTGTGAATCCTGTAGATTTGACTATTCTATTTGCACCAGTGAAGATTGCTACGCAGTCTTTCCCACTGTGCTAAGGATTGGTTGGTCCTGCTGAGTGTGCGTTATGTTTTTCTCTAGAAGGCAGTCTTTTCACCAGTCTTCCTTTTTAAGACACTGAGACCATGCCTAAGCCTATTGGTTTACTCTTTTGAGAGGCAAAATCATCCAGAGATGTTGCAAGAAACTCTTTGAGAATAGCATGTTAGGTACATACGCCGTTCAACCCAATAAAGTTTGAAGCCAATCAACAAAGTGAGCTAACTCCTTGTACCCAAGGGTCCCCTGGGCAATCACGTACACAAACAGCTCTGGCCCCTCAGATGTGAATGCTTTGAAGAGCCTTAGTGCTTGAGCAATCCTCAACTGCCCACACGAGATCATGTTTTCATTGTGACTAGTTTATAAGGGCTGAGGAGGGAAATGCCCTGTATTTCCTTTGAAAATATTATTAGAACTAGTGGATAGGATATGGCCCTGAGGTGACTTCACTGTAGAACTGTTTAAAAAATTCTGCAGTGTAATTTACTCTGAGTCTATGAATCAGCATTTTACAAGGTAACACCAGAAAATCTGCTTAGACTTTATTAAACAACAACAACAACAACAATAAAAACCCTTGAGAACACTGTAATCATTTTTCTGGAATTTTCTTAATAAAATTTTAAAGGCTTAAAAGAAAAGTAAGTACATGTTGTTGAAAATCTTGTTTAGTGTTACTCAATATGAGAGGAGTTTTAACTAGAAAGTATATGAAATACATATTTCTAGGTGAGGAGAAAAATGCCTCATAGATTGGTAAATAAATAGGTTCACACATGGCTTTCTAGGTAACTGAAACATGTACTATTGTGAAGTTTTTTTATTTTTAACCCAAATAATTTTTCAAGGACAATTGCCTACTTTCCTGCATAGAAAATGGAATCATAATTACATCATTAATATGAACTAATATGAACAATGATTTATTTGTTGAGGGAAGCTATTCTTGTAACAAGACCTGGATTCCAGTTCTACTCTGTAAGTTGCTAAGTCTATGGTCTTGGGCAAGATAATTAACACTGCTGAGCTTTAGAATCCTCTGTGAGGTAGAAATAATTATAATATTTATTCATGGGTTTGTTATGAGGATGAGAATAGTTGACACAAATTGCTAAGTTTCCTGTATCTAACATAAAGTAAGCCATAACTATCAAATATTATTTTATTGCTGCTTCTGTAGTTGAGATTTAAGATATCACCCAGTCTAATCAACCACCAGCCATTGTTTTTCTTGACTTTTTCACCATTCACTGAGTCTTGCACAGTCTTACTGTTCTGTGCTTCTAACCTGCCGTAAGTGGGAAAGGGTACTTCTAACGGAAGGGCATAAGAGAGGTCGGTAAGCCTCGAGCTTTAATATACGACTAACTGATTTTTTTTGGCTTGAAGTTCAGTTTTTATTTCATGGTTTGAAAATATGTTACTTATAGGAGCTGCTGAAACTTCAGGTTTTTGTTAAATATGGTAAAATGAAGTATGCACAGTTTGATCCCACATTCTTGATGTGCAAAAACTACCACGTTTGTTTAGGGAACATGAACAAAAAAGTTCTCTATTTTCTTTTGGTGTGTAATTAGCATTTCAGAAAAAAGCAATATACAGAACTTTCTTTTTATGTTTTTGAGTAATATTACAAATGAAGTTCATTTTTCTTCTCAAATCAATATCCCCAAAACTGTCAGTGATTGGGCAAGAAAGAGAGAATAAAAATGACTTCCTACTAATTTCATTACTGTAACACATAATTTATTTCTAGTTTAATGTATTTCCTCTTAATTAAGTTATTTGGATCAAAGGACATAAATTTCTAAAGGCTAGAAGCATCATATTTTTCTTCCCATGAGTCTAAAAAACTTTAACTTGGACTTTATGGCTCTGAAAAATAATGGATTCTTTTAAACCATGATCTCAATACTTAGTCAACAAGAAAAAAAAGTTCTCTTTGTAGCAGATTTATTAGTCAGTTTCAGACAAAGAAAAACTGAGTAAGAAGGCCTGTATTAATTTACAGATGGCTCTGATAAATATTTCAAATGAGAGCCTGTTCTGAACTTTTCTTCGCCAACCACTCTCCTCCCTGCTCATGAATATTTTAATCAGATACTGACACTTCTTACTGGATAAAAGACCAAAAAGTAATTTTTCATGAAGGTTATCAGCATCACACACTGTTTAACCAAACAGTGAAGTAAATTAAGATTCTGGAAATTGATTAAAATCAGTTGGCACATATACACGTATTTGAACATTAGAAATTAAATCATGTCAGGATTTTTTCTTTGTTTTTAATATTCGAAGGTTTTCCCCATTGTCTACAAAAGACTTTACTGTTGCTTTCAATCGTTTTATTTATTTGCAGTAGTTTATTTTTACAAATTTAAGAAACAGAGTTGAGTAATTGTGTTCAGTAATGTTCTTAATGAAATACTATGTCTTTCAGACTGACTAGATCCTGAGGTAGAAATTCTCTTATCTGTCGGCAGTGAGCATCTTACTATTAGGGAGCTGAAGGGGCAGGCTCAGGACAGCAAACATGAGAGAAAACTAACTTCTCTTCCTATCCTGGAGTTTCCTGAGGTAAATACTGCTAAATGAAAAAGGAATTTAGTGATTTTCTAGAAAAAAACATGCCAATGTTTACAAGAGCTGTTAACTGAAGAGTGAATTGTATTATCGTTAGTCGTGTCTAAAGTTAAGAATCCAGATTTATCAATCATATTATCTACACTTGAAATCTCTTACTTTTGATTTCAATATGTGGTAATGCCTTTAGCAGTTCTTTCTTTGAGCCACTAATACAAATCATCAATATGATCCGTAATTAGAAAAGTTGCAAATGCCTTTCTTCATTAAGTGAAAGAGTTCAGGCTGACCGACTCTCTGCCCTGACCCTCAGGGACCAGGAAGGGCTTGGTACCCAGAAGTGCTTACATTTTGCTAGAGTCTGGTGACCTTCACCTAGTCTGGGCCTCCTCTTTCCTCCCTCTTCTCTTTTGATTCTGGCCTGAATAAATTATCTTAACTATTGTTATCCTTACCTATAGGTATAGTTTCTGGTTTCAGAGTTCCAGCCTCATTTCCAACTCACCTAATCATCACTGTGAAAACAAAAACAAAACCTGCAACCCTGCTCTCCAGAGTTTTTTTTTTTTTTTCTCTTTCAATTGGCCATAAATCTGTTTTCTTCATTGGATAATAAATGACTTAAAACTCCTCTTGTTATCTCTGAAGATTTTATCAATGATTCTCAGGTCCAGCTGAAAATGACTCTAGTTCACCATGATAAATCCATTAGGCAGGCTACTTCAGATCACAAACTTCTGATAAAGTGAGTCCCTGATGAAAATATAATTAGACCTGGATTGTTCAGATTCCCAAACCATTTATAAATATAAAATAGCTGCTCTTCATAGCTCCCTGGCCTCCACCTTTCCATATTGGACTATATAATCTGGAAAGGGAATACCCACTATGTGGTAACAGTTATTCTTCAGAGGCCTAGATTAAAAAAGAAAAGAAAAGCAAAGAAAAGCCTCCATTACGTATGGCTGTTTTTTTTTTTGGGGGGGGGGGGCGGGGAGGAGGCTGGGGTCTTACAGGGGCCAATTTAACTCTTCATTTTGCTTTGCATTGTCTCTTTTCAACCTTGACTTGAGGATTATTAAAACAACCAAACCACAAGGCTCTTCTTTTCCTCAAATTTGATTGTATACCGAATGGTAATGGTTGCCAGTAGTGATGTCAGCCCAGGCGTCTCATGAATTGTTTTCCTCCTAGGACCTTAGTCATGTAGGCCCTGTTGCATTTTATTTTGCTGTTACTTTTTAGCCATTGCATGCTTGTTTTCTCTGAGGACTCTGCCTTCTCCATCCGTGTTTAATTCACAATGAGAACAAGTTACAAGCGTTTATCGGATATAGAGTTTTTCTAGTGACAGGATAGAGGGTTATCCAATGATTTAAAAGAGTCAATGAAAAATGTGGCTCACATTGGGAGAATAAATGAGACCAGTGTCAGGGAACATAATGACCAGCCCCAGTTATCTGTGCTTCCCTGTGTCTGTCCTACCCTCGATGTGACTCTTCGATCATAACACCCAAAAGTAAGGTCTATTTCCCACCTCTTAAATCTGGCTTGCTTTTCTGGTTCTCTTTTGTAGGTTCTCCAAATTATTGCCTTATTAGTATGTGTTTGTGATGTATAATAATAAAATTCAACTTGTGAATTGGTGCATATGCAAATTATAACTTAATCATTTATATGGCTTGCTTTGGTGAGTATATGGCTGAAGTGACGGTGGGTCTGTTCTAAGTCCAAACATCAGAAGACCTCCCACGCATCCTCCTGCTCTCAGAAAGCAGCCTGTTGTCTGCTGCGAAAGCAAATGTAGCTGGTTGGAGGGTCTGAGATGGGATGGGACAATGGTCGTTGCACTTTTTCCAGCCTCAGTTGATTTAGATGCTGACCAAACACATGCCCATGAATAAATCTAACCATAAGAATTACCTACCCCATGTTGCTAAACTTCAGAATTGTATGCTTAAAAAGTGATACTACTTTCAGCCACAATATATAGGGAACATTTATTATACAATAATAGGTAGCTGGTACAATTTCATTTACTGAAACCTGGATTGTGGAATTTAGATTCTGTTATCGATGGCAAGATCCTGATCTCTAGATAAAAGCTTCATTCTTTGTCAGCTGTGAAATCGAACGAACATCAACAAGCCAAAATATTAGTGCAAGAGTCCATTTATTTTTATTGAGTACAGAGCCAGTCCCAGAATTTATTTTGAGTTCAATAGCCAAAGCTCTCGACTCTCAGGTGTTGAAGAAACTGTGAAGATTGTTATTGGAAAAATTAATTTGAGGAAAGCCAAGTCAGTTAGGTTTTTCATTTGTTAAACCTTATGCACTAATGAAGGAAGTTGGTTCAAAAGAAGTTGAATAGTAGAAACCGAGATGTTAGCTATCCAGTATGTTACATATCATTTGAAAATGGTACTAATCTAATATTCTTATAAAATAAAAGGAAACAAGCATTAAAGGGGGTGTGAAAAATTGGGACTTTTATATATATGTCAATAACCTTGTAAAATTGTGTGGCTCTCATGAAAGATAGAACCCACTTTTGTCAAAACATTAATAAAACCATGCATGATCCAGAAATTCTACTTTGGCTGTATATGAGAAATAAACCCTGAAATTAAAATCTGCACAATATCTTTTCATCCCCCTATATTAACCGTAGCATAATCCATACTAACTGAAGTATAGGAGCAAACTAAATTTGAACGGATAACAAAAATATGGTGTGTACATACAATGAAATATAATTCAGAATTCAATAGTGAGGAAATCTCGCCAGTCTCAACAACATAGGTTAATATGGAGGACTTCAAGCTGTGTACTACCTGGTTCTGCTTATCTGGATCTCTGAAATAGTGAAACATAAGGAAATGGTGAGTTTGATGGAATTAGTGAGAGGCCAGGGGGAGAGTAAATTAATAAGCTGCGGTTCAATTAAGCCCAAGGTTTCACTTGCACGTGAGTAGTAAGCTCTAGGAATTTGTGCCAATAGGTAATGATATGTCATTGCATACTTCCACATTTGTTAAGGGGATAATTTTAATTTCGGTTGTTATTAAAGATATTCTTACCACAATTAAAACACACAAAGCCTAATTAATATGAACTCATGGCTTCAGTTGATATTTTCCCCAAAGTGTTATAGGTATAGGAGACTTAGAAGTTGCCCCTGCTTACTTTCACCATTGAATTAAAAAAAAAAAAACTACAAATGTTACAGTAGACCATACTTTCCATGAAAAAGAGAGCATCCTTACTTATTTAAGGTCCCTAGTAAAATTTCCCTAATTTGACCAAATATTCATGTTTGACAATCCAGGAAAGCAGAAGTCTTAATGTAGAGATTGAGCTTTCTATATAATTCATGGAGCTGTCAATTCTTTCCTTTTTTCCTTAAAAATTGATACCTAGTCTGTCTTGTGGTAAAAGGAGATACTCACCTAAGGGGTTGATTGAATGAATGAAATGTTCTATTTATGGTGCCTTTTAAAGTTCAGCTATGGGCAGTGATAATGAAGAATATAGTCTCTTGTTGCAGACAGGGCATCAGTTGCTTTGTTTCCTCCTTGCTCTGTGCTCTTAATACATCCTGACATAGATGGAAAAAGTTCATCTGATTCTTGTCTAGTGGAGTATGTTCAATAACTATGGAATGTTCAAATGAAAAGAAAATTATGAAATTTTCTTTAATGAGCTTCATACACAACGTTATACACACTGGCATCGTTACATATTCATTTGGGTACATTTCTATTATTTGAACCGTTCTAAAAATTATCCAGCTTATCAGAGATATGTATTTGTCTTCTATAAGTGTTTCTCTTAACTCTTGGAGATGTTCTGCATTAATTCTTAATACCACAGGAACAGCTTAATGAGAAATAGGCAATGTATTTTATGGTTGATTCAAAACTCTAGCATTCTGTTCATGGTTGGCTGTCCTCAGCATCCTCGGTGCTCACTCTGTGTTTCTTATTGCCCTCCGTAGACTGGTGATTCACATGTTCTAGATGATTTAAGTTCCGTAATGATGCTCAGTTTCTGAGACATCTTGTTACATTATGTCTGAGCAGTGTGTCCCACACATCGTAGGCCCAGCCTACAGTTAGCACGATGGCAAGCTAGATTCAGTGTGCACCTGGCTGTTCATATTGACTGCTCTCAGAATGCAGAGGACACTACAAAACCTTCCTTGAAGGTCCCATGTGGACACTGACGTGGTTCTATTGGTTTCACAACCACCTAATTCTCCTAGATTTTTCAAAGATCACGTGACAGCTACAGCTTTCTCTAGGTATCTACAGAAAGTTGGCTCCAGGATCCATTGTGGATCTCAAAATGCAAGGTTGCCCAAATCCTGTACTTGAAATATCATGTATTACATGTATTACATGTACATACTACTTCATAACATCCTCCTTAATTTTTATTTATAGTTGATAGAACCTGTGGGTTCAGTACCTTTGGATTGGAAGGCTTACTGACGTTATGGTAGAAATAGAGGTGCACACATCATCTGACGTTAGGAAAGTGTGATGGTCAAGCTTGGGCTCTGACGGGTGTCTGGCCGAGCCAGGAAGGCATTCATGTTGGTGTCTATGTCTGGTCCGTGGCTCCCCTTTGCTTCTGACACTAGTCCTCTGTTTTGCTTCCCTGTCGTCATGAGCTTAGCAGTTTAGTCCACAGACGATATCCTACTTGTGCTTTGGATCCAACTGATCATGGACTGAATCATTTGAAACCATGAGCCAAATTAAGTATCTTCTCTGACTTGTGAGTGTTGAGTATTGTGTGCTAGCAACAGAAGTTAATACACAAGGTGAATATTTCAGTTAGGCAATTGCTGTGCGAGTTGTGGATATTTGGGTGACTGCTTAGACACTTTCAGAAAGAAATGGATTTGCTGCTGGGACAGCTTGGCCACTGCCTATGTTGTGGAAGTGATTTCATGGTTTCAGTATCACACCAGGTTATTAACAACAAAATGTTTGCTATTATTATTGATCTGTATTTTAAAAAACAGGAGCAGTTGAGATATTTCAAAGGAAAAAGAAAGTTGTGAAGTTCACATACATGGAAATCATCCAAAACTGAGGGAATACTAGAAAACAAGTGACTTTTTAAAACTTTTTTTCTCAAAAAACCCCCACATAGGTCAATTCCAGAGTCTCTCCAAATCTTAACACATATGCTATTTATCATGTGTCGACTACAGAATTTTTTCTTTTTCTTTTTTCTTTTGGCCAGAAATGTTTTCCATTCTCTCTTCTTCGTGTTTTTTCCCCTTACCATTAATTATTTGATTTCTTAGTGTTTCTTTGTTAAAATACAAGAGATCAAACAATTTCATTTTGTTTTTAGGTGCCACTGGTCTAAGAATAGCTCTTTTATTAACTGTTCCCTTCAGCTCTGTAGCTGAATCCGAACGACCTCACAAGGTGTACAACATCTCCCACCTCCGAAGTCAGTCATACACTCACTAACATCCGAAGTCACGAGGCAAGGAGCAGTTGTGATTGGGTAGGGAATGATGACACCTGTAACTAAGTGATAATGTTCCAGAACGTCGTGACTCACTTTTGATTATTTGCAGTTTCAGTAGATTGCTTATTGAACCAGTTCTACTGGAGAGAGTGATGGCTAATTATTGCTGAGGCTTAGATCTTGAAACATTGAAAAAAAATGACGTTGGCACTGTATATTCTCCATTTGAAATAAACATCTCTTTTGGCTGCTTCATTTAAAACGTTGTCATATTTAATTGAAAGGAAATATTGAGTTAAGAGCATGCCTTTCAAGTCACAGCAGTACAGTATCAATATTGTACATATTGCTTATTTGTGTTAAATAGACCAAGTACAACAGTGGGGAACTGTTAGAATGCGCGATCAGGTGCCACCATTTTTACATGCAGGTATAGATATCCTTATTATCAACAAATATTTTCAACTGCCCAGAAAGGTTTTGCTGTAATTTTGTGGCATATTTACAAGACTGTTTTCCTGGGCAATAAAAAATAAATGCTGCAATAGGCATTGTAAAGCAGCGTGAAAAAATTAGTTTGAAGTAATAATAAATGATAACAAAAGAAATACTGCATGAACCATAGAAGGATACAGAATAAATTATTCCATTTCCTTTGTAGTTCTCTGGGCAAGACATACTAATTTGTTCATAATTCACTTCTTTATCTTTCTTAGCTTTAAATAACTCTACTCACCCAAACTGTGTGTTTGGAAATCATCAGAATACTAAGTAAATGTGTTTTATTTCCTGAACTTCATCAATGTACTCTCATGATACTCTGTCATTAATAAATGAATAACTAAATTAATAAATGAATATTTTTTCAAATTTGTGAAGGTGCCAACATGTAGATTTTGTTATATATAATATATATAAAATAAGAAATAAGTCTTATTGCTCATGAAGAGAGTGGAAGGAGGTAGAAAGGTTTCCATTAACTGTGTCAAATTGCATAGTTGGTCCTCAGTTTTACTATTATGATGAAGTTTTATCTTCTTGTACATTTTAATCATTCATATTCACCTACTTCATCTGACTGTTTAAGGTGAGATTTTTTTTTTTTTAGCAACAGGGACTCACATGACAGGTACTAGACACCACATACCCTAGAAATCAGCACAGGAAGTAGAATCATTATTTGTTTAGATCATAGATGATTGTAGGAAATGCTCATTTTTTAGTACTTTCAGGGCTCCACATACAACACAAATCAAAATTTTAGTATATGTGAGTTTTAAGAAAAAATGAATAAATATAAAATAATTTCAAACTAACACTAATAATGTTGTTTTCAAAACAAATGTATGTGCATGTGTGTGTGTTTGTGTGTGTTTGAGACAAGGTCTCACTGTTTAGCCCAGGCTGCTTCTGAACTTATTATGGACCCAAGGATGGCCTTAGACTCAGCATCAGCCTTCCTGCCTCCGCCAACTGTGTGCTTGTGCTAGGATTAGAAGAATGCACCACCACACCTGGCTTATGTGGTGTTGGAGAATCAAACTTAGGTACTTAGCCCTTACATAAGTACTTGCTAGGCAAGTGCTTTAACTGATGAGCTATTCCTCCAGCCCCTAAAAAATATTTTTTAATACTTATCTTACTTTATCATAAATAGCTAACCTTATTTGGTATTTGGAATTTTATTTAGAATTTCAAAATGCCATTTTGTATCTTTGCTATCTAAATAACATGTAAGCAATTTTTAGTCATATTCTAACGGCTTGAAACATGAGATACATAAGGACTCTCAAAATATTTTAACTAAACATCTGGCATATACCGTGAATACAAAGTGTGTACAGTGGATAAGTTGGGCAAATGGATGATTCCCATCCAGGGCAGGACAGAAGGGGCCAATGCAGGAGTTCATCACATTATTCACAGTGATGCTCAATTTGAACTTACTACGTTTATTTATGGAGTTTTCTACTTGATAAAGTTGGATCACAGTTGACCACAAATATCAAGCCACAGAGAACAAAACAACAGATGAGGAAGGCCTACTGTGGATGCAGGAGTAGACTATAGTGAGCATACATACAGATACCGGCTCTGAGTAGACTACGGGGTGGTGAGCAGCTCTGTTTTGCCAGCTCTGAGGTGAGCTGCCATGTTTCTATGTGGCCTGTGGGTGATCACGTAAGACCTCCGAGCAGCCTCCAGCTGAGAGCTCATAGGAAAATAGAAAATTCAATTTTGCTGCTGCCAGGAACAGAATTCTGCCAACAGCCACACGTGCTAGCAAAAAGACCATAAGCTCCAGAACAGGGGGCCATCCAGTTGACACTGTGCTTGTGGAGACCCTAAGCAGAAGACCTAGCTGAGCAATACTTGGGTCTACACCCCATGGAAACAGAAATGATAAAGGTGCATTGCCTGAAGCCACTTTATCTGTGATCACTTCTAAGTAGTAAAAGGAAAAAAACCCAGCACTTAGAGAGAAGTATATAGACTATAGTCTCCCAGAGCTCGCTAAAAAATAGAAAAAGAAATGGATTCCGGAAAAAAATTCAATTAAAAACAAGCTAAATTACAATTTTGATTATAGAAAAATATGTCCATGAAATAGAACTTTGAATTTTCTCTGATGAAACTTGAAGCTATTAATTTCCAGTCAGATTAAAAGCCACTGTCATTGTTTTGGGAGTTCTTACAAAGCCTGTCTGCATCAGACCTGCTTCTGCAGCGCTGTTCACAAGCAGCGTTGCTGACTCTTTGTTTCCTTGTCCGTCTTACTTTCTCACTGCTGGGATAGAACACCCAGGTCCCACAACCTAAGGGAGGAAAGGACTGTTGTAGCTCCCAGTTGCGGATGGTCTTAGCCCACTCGTGGGAGGCCAGCAGTGGTGGAATCCCAGGGTGGAGGCCTAGCTGGAGGAAAAGCTGTTCACTCCATGGCAGTCAGGAAGCAGACTGAGCGACGAAGGATGCAGCTAGCCTGCACCTTTCCAGGTGAAGCTCCAGTGGTCCAACCCTTCTAGATTAAGCCCCAGGAATTCAACCCTTCAATGTCAAGCACCAAATATCCATTGCTTCTAGCCAGCCCCACTTATTTTTTTTTAACAGCACATAGAATCCATAGCTGCTGCACAGCATCCATGTGCTTAGGCGATTGGGTGGTACTCAAGATTCAAACCCTAACACCTGTAGTGCTGGAACAGGTAAATGTTTAACACAATATTTTAAAGAAATGAAGAAGTATAAATTAAATCAAATTACATTCTTTGGAAGTGAGCGCTTTGGCCAGATCTCCTCTGGAACCCTTCCCTCTGTGGGTGCGGCTGTAGTCTGACTTGTTTTGGCCTGTCTTGCCAAGTTGCACCTGTGCTTCCTCGGCAAGCCCCATTCTCCAGATCCAGGAATCTCAGTGCCCACCTGCAGAAGGCTTTTCTGGGAGTTCATTTCCTGCCACCCCCATCTCCTTCCTCCAGCAGAGGCTTCCTTGCCTGAAACCGTAAATCTCTGAGGTTGATTTCTGCCCTGAGACACCCTGTTAGAGCGGAAAGGTGGAGGGACAATCCCTGACATCACAATACCTGTTGGGTTCCTCTGTTTTCCTCTCCCTTCCCTATTCCATTGATGGTCCCCATTAAATATTTCAGGAATAAATTTCTTTCCTACTAATTGGAATTTCAAATTGAAAGGACCAAACTAGGACCAACAACATCATTCCTGCAAGATGAGGCATAAACTTGGCTAGTAGTTTAAAATTACCAAAGTAATAGGTGCAGTGAGATATAAAAATGTGCAGCTGGCTTATGTTTTGGAATTTTAGTGATGTTTCCTTGATAATAAAAGAATCCTGTATTAAGGATTAGATTTAGGCAATGAAAAAATAAAATGAATTACCTATAGCTGCTTTTCACGTCTTGGTGAAAGTGTGTCTACTGCTACTCCTAAGTAAGACTTAAATCCTTAATTATGGAAACCAACTTCTCTTAATTAAAATTGTGATTTGGATTGACTAACAGAATTATTGCTGTATAAGGGTGATTTATATTTTAATAGCTTTTAATATAAATAGTAATCCCTTGTATGTTTTAGTTTTTTAAAAAGAGAGGGGAAAAAACAAAAGAATTCAGAATTAAAATAGAAATTTCTCCTTTTCATTTAACTGCACCAATAGAGTCACTGCTAAAAGCTGGATGTAGATCATTCTGTTTTATATTGATACACACAAAGCCATGGACACACACTTAAAAATAAACACCCATAAATACTCACATATATTCTTATATATTCTCATTTTTAACGAAAGTTGTTTATACTACATGTATCTTTTGGTAACAATCTTCTTTAATCTAGGAACATACAGCTAGACCCTGTTCATGTGGGGGCACGGAGGTCTACCTAAATTTTTGCCAAAATAGAGGAATGGTATTATTTCCTGTTAAATAGTACTCCGTGTCTTTATGTATCTCCATGTGCATGAATAAGGATATTTCTTTGATAACTAAATTCAAGAAATACACCTAATGATTGTTAAGAAATGTTTTAATCAGCATATAAGTAAAGATAATTGGAGAAGTTCACTTGTCCTAAATAACAGTTTTTAGTTTCTCGAGAGCATCTTTCTTGTCATGTCTGTTTCTCAAAAAGTTTTGTTGGTATAAATAGGTTTAAAATAGCTTACGCATTGTCAATTAACATGTTTATAGTTACTACAAAACTTCCTCATTAACAAAAGATATTCAAAGTCATAGTTCAAGTAATGGCATATATTATTGAGCATGTGAATTTTTATATCTATAAGAAATTCTTCAATTTTTCTGATATTGTTGATATTATTTACTATATAAATTTAAACTTTTGGTTAAACAATTCTATTTACAATTCCCTTGTCACTTTTGACTTTTATTTCTTTCCTAAAAAGGTACACATGTTCCAAATAGCATACATTTTCAGTAGCATTTTGAGTTTTATACTCTATCTTCTGATCATGTGTTCATTTGGATTACATGGGTGTCAAGGGGACACATGTGTTTAAGGGAAGAATGTGAAAAGTAGGAATATGACAAATTCCTCCCACAAAATTGTAACCTGCGGATATTCTACTGAATCTTTATTCTTTACTTATTGATTTGAAAGGTTTTTTTTTTCACATAGGAAATCCACTGTCTCTATTGACAAGTAGATATAGGAAGAGGGTTATTTTGAAATCTGGATAGCTCCACCTATATCTACATGTATTTTGATGCTCTACTCTGTTTCACAGACCTGTCATTTCCAGTCAGTGCTATGCTGATAGGATGGCTATAGCTCATGACGTGTTTTCCTTTGCAGAATGCAAGGTCTTGGTCATTATTTTGCCATTTAAAGATTGTTAAACCTTGGAATATTTATCTTTCTTTCCTACTTCTCTTACTTAATGAAGTCTCAGACCTGCTGACAAAAATTTGTATGTTTTTGGCTTGAGAATCTACTTCTAAAACAAACATACAGTTGAAGATATTTTGTTATCTCTAGGAGTCCTATAAATGTCAACTGTAGGGTTTCCTGTAATTGTCATTTATTTTAGATATAAAACATTTCACTGCCATATATGATTTGGATGCATTTCCCCCCATGACTCCATCTGCAAGATTTTAGGAAAACCTTAATTCAGTATCTGATCTAGACCTTTAGTCAAATTGTTTAGCTAATTTGAGTAAAATTTCTTTCTCTCGAAGTCTGCTCTACACTGACATCCCTGCTTCTCTTGTGTACTTAGGGACTGATCTTAATCTCCTTTCCAGAACAACACCATGTATCCATTGTGGCACTATAAGTTTCTCTGGCTATCTAGATTATGGTCAGCATCTTTGGTGTGGGTGTGATCTGAGCCTTGTCATTGGCACAGTGCTGCTGCACCCACTGTGCGATTGGCTTTTGGTCCAGCTTAGTCTATAACCCTGTAAGCTGAACCTTCAAAGAAGCCTCTTCTACTCCACACCTTGGCCAACTGCTCAGTTGTTGGGAATATGCTTTTGCAACTCAGGAAACACAACCTCTGTTTCTCTGTAACTACCCTGCATGAGGATGTAGGCAACTTTGCCAAAGCAATTTCCTCCAGACCAAGAAATGGACAGAAAGGCAAGAAAGATTCTTTGTCCTCTAAAATTTCTGAACTACTAAAAGTGATTCTTGAATGGGAAGACCCACATCCATTCCTTTCATGTGCTCTCATCCCTGACCTTCTCTTCTGTACACCAACCTACTGAGCTATTTGTTTTCTTTTTATTTCTCTTCTACCATACCTCATTTCACTTGGCTCCAGTTATGTTTAATGTGGGACAAAAATATCTTCTTGCACATTATTTGGTCTGTGCTCTTTCTGAAGGGATCCCCTGGAGAAAATGTTGAATACACTGTGGATGAGCTTCTGGGAATTATGCAACTAGGAAGCCCTGATCTTGTCTACACAGCAATGCCATTTTACAGTGAGTCCAACTAGGTCAGTGCTCTGAAGTTAAAAGAAGAAAAAGGCCAATTTAGCAAGCTCCTAGAAGGACAAGAGCTTTTCAAAGCTATTCTGTCAATGAATTCTGAGTGTCAATAGCAAAGTGTCTTTCTTACAGTGTTTCTTCTATATTAAATTCTTTCAGTCAAACAAACACCTACAAAGTACTAGAAATAAGTTGAAAGCCAGTATCTGTTAAGTGCATAATGGGAAAAATCGAGGTATTTTTAACCCTCTAATCTCTTATATCTAGTGTCTTCCATATTTTTCATTTGATCTCATAGAGATTGATTTTAATCACATGTAAAGACAATGAGTGTCCAGTTAAGATCAACTCATATTTTGCTACCATTGGAGGTTAAGGGGTTATAGGAACAAGAGACAATTTTTGAAGTTACTGAATAACAGGCACTGTGCTTATTAGTTTCAGTATTTTAGTTTGGTTAATATGTGTAACAAGGCTCATCTGCCTTTAAGTTGTGAAGACACTGAGCCTCAGAAGATTCTGGAAGTTGTCATAAGCTATATACTTATATGCTTACATACATTCAAAGTCATTGTCCAACTGGTATATGCAAGATAAATTTCACCCACCTCTGTGGCTCACTGTACTTTGGCATTTTATATTTCTGTGAGCTTTGCCATAGTAATTTCATGGTTTGGGTTGAGGCTAAGTTGTGCTGTTTTACAAGAGTACATTTCTGCTGGTTTCTTAACTGTATCTTACTGTTCCCAAATACCAAAGCTTCTCTTATCTTCCTATCATATATACACAGTGCAACTAACTATTCACTTTTCAAAATGCCCATGTTCTTATTGAAGAAAAAAATAACCTTGGCCTAGATTTTAAGTATTTCTAGGAAGTATGTGACATACTTTTGAGGGTTACCTAAGTAGATATAAGGACGGTGCATTACGTGTTCAACCTTGTGTGATATTCATTGTTACTTGATATTTAATTTTCTTGTCACTGCCAAATACTTCGGGTGACTTGCACTGGGCGATTTTGTGCTCATTTCACGTTTTATGTCCCTGTCTGGCCTTAGGTATCATACTTCATGCTTTTATTACACTTTATCTGCCCTGATCTTATCATGGAATGTTTCATTTTCTCCTATAACTAAGATTTAGTGTGCCCAAGGTCCTCAAATTTTAGGGCCTATTTCATTTTAAATTTGTGTCATTTTTGTGAAATGAGTTCCATAATATATTTGTAGCTTTGACTTGCCACAAATTGAAATTTGCCACTAATTTCCTTTTGAAACTGGATGCAGCTTATCTGACACCAGGTAAATGGTTGCTTGAACAGTGAATTAGAATATTATGTATGTCTTAAAAGAAAATTCTTTGTTGTCAAAAAAGAGAAATTTTAGGTACCCATGGAAATAACATTTTCATGTCACCTGGGGACACTTCCCTCAAAAGCCAGTGAAATTTGATTTTTCTTCAAGCTAATTCTGTGTTTTTTTTTTTTTTTTTGTAGAAAAATTTTTCTCCCAGACTTTTGAAGTCCTCTGAGCCAAAACAGTGGCTCCTTTGAGGCAAAGAAGTGGAAAAAATAGTACTGTTCATAGGCTTAATAGATGTGATGTATTTAGAGGTATCTTTGAAGACTCTGGTATAAATAATTGCCAGTGAAAGTGCTGCTTTTTAATGAGTATGTAGAGTCCTAACTACTTTAAAAAACACTTCTGAACTTTAAAAATAGATAAAACTGGGAGGATTGGGTATCAACCCTATTCATGACAGGCCTTTTCTGCTGACCTTAAGATTCTATGTCTAAGAACTTAACCTAGAGAATAATCATAAACACATTGAAAAGAATATTAAGAAGCATATTTATGTAACAGATCCATCAGAAACAACTGAAATGTTCAGAAGGGGAGACTGATGATATACATTTTCTATATTAAGCTATGCCATTATTAAAAATTGGAGGTGATTGATAATATGAAATATGTGTGATAAGGAACAGGTAAGACAAGGAATAGAAGATGTATTAATGTGAGCATTAAAACTATATTAATACCAATTTTACAGAAGTAAAAATAATTTTCATACAAAGAAAAGAAATGTCACCCCCAAATGGCAATGTTCACATACAGTGGTAGGTGAACACACAGTGGGAGATTTTTAGTTATTATTTATAAGATTTTGGAACAACTTTTCTTCCTCTTTTGAGATGTAACCTCGGTACTTTTGAAAACTCAGTGAAGCTTCTCATTTATAAGCTTCAAACTTGGTTAACATCTAAAAAAGAAAGAAAGAATGAGAGAAAGGAAGAAAGATGGGAAAGAAAGAAAAAGAAAGACAGTGGACAACCAAAGGCCAAATGTCATTAAACAGTGTAGTGACTCACTTATAGACTTAGTGTCTTAGAGAAATCTGGAGGATTAGTTTTGATCATGTGTGTGACATGAAATGAAATTGAAGAGTTTTCTAAAAATGTACACAAATTTTATGGATGAACACATAAAGTTATACATATTTATGATGAAAACTGTGATGATTGTGCATACATTGGGTCGTGATCATCTCAGAGTAATTGGAATATCTATCACCTTACATTTCTGTCATCTACAATTTTAACATATATATTGCTTTACTGCTAAGTGTATTTACTCTGCTGTCTCATAAAATAACAGAATTTATTCCTCTTATCAAGCAATATTATTTTTCTTTTTTGTGGTGCTAGTGATTGAATCTAGGGCATTCTCATTAAGCTACATAAATACATACATACACACATACATATATACACACACCACATATATGTATCATATATATATATATATATATATATATATATATATATATATATATATAAATGGAAAGAGATAAGGTCTCACTAAATTACTAAATTGCTGATTATTCTGGCTGGGCTCAGATTTGCAGTCCTCCTACTTAAGTCTTTTAGAATACTGGAATTACAGGCATGTGGCATCGATCCCTGTTTTAAACAATAATTCATGATGCAACATCTGTCCTAGACTTTATATACTGCAAACTGTTAATGTTAATATCTTTTTGTCAACAGGTCTTCTATCTGTTTTGGGATACACCAGTCCTCTTCCTCCCTCCCTTGGAGTCATTATAACAGTCAAGCTTGTCTGTTTCCTCTCTGAAGACCTCGAGGCCCACTTCCTCTGTTTCTGGTTAGGGGAGTGTCATCTGGCCTCTGCTCCTCCTCCCAAGGACATGTTCTACCTTCAATAGCATCTGCTGAGTTTCTGCTTATTGAGCAAAAATTCATGGCTTCTGTCTCCAACTTCTTTGACTCATGTCAATCTACAAAGAGCCTTCCCGTCACTGTGCCTCTTCTCCCACCCCTTCCTCATTATGTCTACCGAACCTTCCAGTGTCCTTCCTGCCTCTGCTACAGTGAACAGATATCGCCTCACTCCTAGATGATGGCAGCAGTCATACATTCCTCCTACCCATGTTGTTTACTCATGAGAATCTCTCATCTTTTCTCACCAATAATCTCTTCTCTAATTTCATCAACACACAAGTACGAGAATCTGCATTCAATATTGAAAAAATAAATCCCCTCCTGTGCCTGTGATCCCTTCCAATAATAAACTCCTTTCTTTTGTTTCACGGTAAAGTCCTTACAAGCTCTGTACCTGATTTTAATTCTTCTTCCTCATCTCGCCATTTGTTTCTCAGTGTCCTTCAGGCAGGTTTTGGTTCTTCCACTCTAAGGAAACCGAGACAATGAATACTAGATTTTGAGAGAATAAGAATAAGTGTGATACGTGGACCTCAGACTTTTGGAGGAAATTCTCTCCAAAGATCTAGAATAAATCTGTCTGTTGAGTTTTGGGCCTGGGGTGTTTCCTCAAAGGCTCACAGCTTTGGATACTGTTGAGAGGTGGAGCTTGGCAGGAAGGGGGTGAATGCTTGGGGCTTGACCTGGAGGGGTGTGTACTAGCTCCGTCCTTTCTCCCTGACTTGATTCTGTTTGGCCATCCCATGAGGAACTCTCTCCAGCTACGGCCACATCATGTGATTCCACAGTGTCTAGTCACCCACCTGCTCAGGAATGAACTAAAATTTCAGACCTGAAATTGTGAGTTAAATTAAATCTTTCCTCCCTAAAATTGTGGATGTTAGATATTTTGTCCCAGCAATGAAAAAGTAACAAAAACTCTATCCTTTGCTTTTCCCATTATTGAAAATGGAGAGTCAAATATTCTTAAAACAAGGGGCTGGCTCAGTGGTTTTATAGCTCCGTGGCTAGAAAGCTTGCCTAACAAATGTGTGGCCCTGTGTTCCGCTCTCCAGCACCTTATAAACTGGGCGTGATAGCACACATCTATTATCCCAGCACTAAGGAGGCTGAGGCAGGAGAATTGCTGTGACTTCAAAGCGAGGCTGGGCTACCTAGTGAGTTCAAACCTGGACTACAGAGCAAGACCCATTTGTTTTTAAAGCATTTTTATTGGACCTGTCAAGAGTGAGGTGAAAATCTGAATTTTGTGCTTATTTGTTTTCCCCCTTGAATTTGGTAGTAATAACACAACGAGGACAACAATACAGTATATACAATAATTAGAAGGCACAATGTCCCATCATGCCAACAATTTACAGGAAGAAATGTCGGTCATGATTCTATTAAGATTGCATACTGTTGGAATTGCTTATTCTTAAATGCTAGTAGTACTTTATTTTGTGGAAGTTATATATTGCAAATAAGATGATTTATATTTATCCAGATCAGAAGATTTTATAAACTGAGAGTTTTTTTAATCAGAAAATAATTGAATATGTCATCTTTAGAATTAATGATTTTTAGTCCTTTTTCCTTAACTCTATGAATATATTTATAATATTTTGGTGAATATTAGTACACAATGTACTATTTCATATTTCCCATATTATTAATATGAGATTCTAGTCCTCTACCACTTCCTCCTCCTTTTATTTATTTATTTATTTATTTTGGCTAGTCAGGTTTAACTTAGTACGTGGCCAGTTTAGCAGTTTAATCTCTGTGTATCCTGTTTAACCCATGGATAGGAGCTGTGTGCAACCAGGACACCTTTAAATATGGCCTCTTTCATAAACATCATGAGATTTTTATGCAACTATTTTTTTGTATCTAGATTGTGTTAACTCTGCTGAACATTTTATATTTGAATCAAGACAATTCCTCTTCACATATTGTGACCCAACCAAGCCAATAATTCACACAGAAATTTTAGGCAGAGCACCCATGTGGGCTTCTCTAGTCATTCTCCTTAAATGCATTGCTTTTACTTGTTGATACGTCTTGTATGATCATTTCCAAACTTAACACAGCTGTATGTAATATATTCCTTTTTATTCACATTTCTGTTTTCTGTGTTTTTAGTCAACTTCAATAAGGCCACTTCAAAAATTTTAATAGTAATAGTTCAGAAGTAAACAAGTAATATGTTCTAAATGAGTAATATCCTGCATAGCATGTTGACAGCTTTCTCTCTCTCACTCTGTCCAGCCTGGGATGTGACTTACCCCTTTGTTCAAGAACTCTGGCTCAGTAGGCTACCCACCGTGTTGTCCCTGGGGAACCTCAGGTCATCAGATAGTCATGATGTCACAGTGTTTGTGTGCAGTTCACATGCCCGTGGTAGTAGCCAGTGCTATGTCACAACGCCTGTGCCTTGTTCCATTTGTTTGTAATTATTACTTACTTATTTTGTGTTGTGAACATTTGGAGTGTGAATGACTTTGAAGTTGAGTCTTTTGTCCTTTTCCTGATATTTCCATATATGCTGAAATTTCTATTAGTATGTACTTGTATTTCTGTCTATTTTAGAAGTCATTTTTTTATTATGGAGTCACTAATTTGTCTAGTGAAATTTCTATATTCTTAAAATTTCCCAGGTCCTAATGTTCTTTATTTATTTGTATTTAGATTTTGATCTAAATATTAAATATGTTTATGGTATTGTGTCCTGTAATTACTTGAGTAGATCTGGGTAATGCAGAGACTTCTAACAAATTTAATGATAAAAAAGAAAAAAAGAAATACATTCTTGTTTGTTTTTTGCTGCATGAGGACCTGCAAATGTTTTTGTTTTTTTTTTATTTTTACTTAGTTCTTTTGTATATTTTCTCTATTTTTCTAAGCAGACATGCTCTCTTCTCTTATATGTAGTATGTGACTGCTGTACATTGTCACATATGATACGGTACATTTGTCACACTGTGCCAAAGTATATACTATTATTTAAATGTGATATTTTCTGTAATGTAACATAGCTAAATATATTTAAGCTACATATAATAATATCACTAATTTTCATTATATTGTAGAAATTAGAACAAAACTCATGTATATAATCCTCAGATAAAATGCCTGTGGGACTGTTCTAACAATTAAACTATATAGACTTTAAAATAAACCTACTTTATCTTTGCTCTGAAAACTAGATATACTCTTACAGTATATATGCCTAGATGATTCACTTTAGCCATTTAAAAAAAAGTCAACGATGGCAGTTATGTGGTTAAAAACAGTGCTTTAAACCGTGCATGTAGCGGTGTAATTGGTAAAATAATTTTTACAAGTTATTAGGAAAGACATGGCAGATCTTTAAAACTCATAAACTCTTTGAATTAGCAATTTTACTTCTGTAAAATATGTGTAATTTCTTGTCTTTTTATTTGAAAATAAAATTAAACGAAGTCCCTTTGCCTTGTGTTTGTGAGCTAGTACAGTCTCGGATGCTGTTCCCTCACCTGGGAAGTGGCCTGCATTATGGCAGTGGCTAAGCCTTTACTCTAATGCTACTCAGGTTGCCTAGGGGCAGGGCTGATGACTCATGACAAAGTCAGCTGGGATCATCACCCTGGAATAAGCATAGTTCATTTCTTCTGTGTACTAGGTCTTTTTCAGAGAGGAGGCTACAGTTCCATCCCCATAGGAATGAAAAGACTTTAAGAAGCAAGAGGAAAGAAGAGGCCAGGGCCAAAGACACAGCATGGTACTTAAACAGAAAGGGAGGGAGCCCTGGGGATGTTTCTGAGTCAAATTTCATTCTGCTCTTTCTCCATTGATTCATATGATTCATTACAGAATATTTGATAAGATCCACTTTCAGCTGGGTTTTTGTTTTTATTGTCGTTATTTTGCTGTTTGTTTGTTGAGATGGCATCTCACCCTATAGTCCAGCCTGGTCCTGAACTCACTATGTAGCCCAGACTAGCCTTGGATTCATCAACAATCCTCTGGCCTCAGCCTCTCGAGTGTTGGGATAACAGGCCTGCACCACCATGCCCGGATTTATGCAGTAGGGGTTCTGTTCTCTTGCAATTAGATATGCTAGTAGAAACTCTATAAAAACTGATATCACAACATTAAAACTACTTAGAACATTAGATGTGAAGCCTATGATGCAATCTCTTATCTGGAGTTTTATTACAAACAGCTTAATAGAGATTATGAAGAGCAGCAAATAAGTACATATTTATATAAAAAGGTGTAAACATACTAAAATATGAAAATTCCTCCATAGTAGAAATAAAAATATATTTTAATTTTCTTATTTATGTTTCATATTAAGAAATGTATAAAATTTGTTTGAAAAACTTGTTACTGGAAATGAAACACAACTTTTTTAAACTATAGATATATTTTAATAAAGAGATCTGTTAAGTCAAGATTTAGGAAGTTAGTCCAAAAGGAAATCACCTGGAACAAAGAGAATTTCTTACCCACTGTGTCAGGAACCCTGGGGAGTGGTTCACAGAGAGTCACTGGAACCTGAAGGGACAGGTAGGCTGGGGACATAAGAGACTTGGATTTGAACTCTGGTTTTGCCTTTATTAACCATATAATGGCAAGGAAGTTATTCCTTTTAAGATGATTTTTCTCATCTCAAAAATGATGCTAATTAATTTGATTGTGAAGGTAAATGAGCCAGTGCTTTCATGGCATACAGCATAATGTCTAGGCAAGCTGTGCATCCTCAAAAATAACAATACATTATGGATTCAAAGTAAATATAAAACAAATAATAAACAAGATGTGTCATCATTTTTATTTGCTATCATGATGATAATGTAAATGTATTAAAAAAAGTTTAAAGCAACCTCAGGTCAACTTATCCACAATTTTCAGGTTCAGTATTCATGAAGTCAGTGACTTGGGCTAGTGGGTGGAATCTCTGTTGTGTTCTGTTTTACGTAGCCTATTTTGGGAGGCATAACTTTTTGTCATGAAAAATTGCTTCATTTTTTTCCAAATTTCAGTAGAAAGTGATTTCACGATTCTCCGAAACAAAAGCAAAGGACCCAGACTCCTCATGTGTACTTATTGAAGTGAAAAGAACAAAACAGAGATTATTAAAGCTGAAATAATAGGTAACTTCGCTCTCATTCTCAGTGCTGGACTCCGATGTAACCCCCGTGGGAGAGGAGCAAAGCCTCGGTTAGGTGCTGAAGGAGAATTTGTAGCCAGGTAGTTGAAAGAGCATTCTGGATTTCAGTGGGCTCCTGGAGGTAACAACAATGGTTTTCATAGACAACATGTAGTATAGCTGTGCTTGTGAATTTTTTCTTACTGAAATTGTATTTTGTGCAAGTGGTATCAGACAACTGAAGTGCAGAGGACATTGGGCAATCTGTTTGTTTAGGCTTACTCCTTTTTACTGAGGTCTGAGATGTGGGGTCTTTTCTGATGGTGGTGTCTGTTTTTATTATTTTTGTTTTTCCAAGCTGCTGTGTGACACAGTTAATACAGTGGTTGGCTTCCAGGGGGCTGTCAGTAAACATGTTTCACATTAACTCATAGACATCTGAAACAACGTATACAATGGTGCAGTGCAAGTATCTTTTTCTATGTGAAGCTACTCAGAAAATGAATGTAATAACAACAACAACAACAGAAACTATCAGATACCTAAAAACCTCAAATGACATAGAGCACAAACAAGGAAAGAGTGCCCATGAGGAAAATGGCCCAGGGTAAAGGAGATCACTCAAGAAGATCACCAAGGAAAGAGAAGGTGGAGATGCTAACAAGGCCAAACTCCGGAGCTTAGGAGTAACCAATGAGCCATGTTGGTCCATTTTGTGTAGCTGGAAAGGAATACTACAGACAGATATTTGTAAAGGACACAGATTTATTGATCACAGTTTTGGACCCTGGGAAATCCAACATCAAGGAAGTGGTATCTAGTGTGTCACACTTTGTCATGACATGGCAGGACTCTAATAAGCAGACAGCAAGTGTGCTGGCTTGAGTACCTCTGCCTTCTGTTGTGAAGCCACCGAGTTCTACATGGGAACCCGCCATCCTGATAGCATCACATCCTAGTGACATCTCAGGGACCACACATCTGAACAACACCAACTCATGAATTTAGAGATAAAGTTTCCAGTACAAACATTGGATGAGATATGTTTAAATCACAGAAATTCTTTTGTTTGTTTTTGTTTTATAGCTGATATATATGGAGAGAAAGAATATATATATTGAATTTATATAGTGAGAGAGAATATATATGTTGAATTTATATATACAGTGAGAATGTATATAGAGAATATATGTACATATATTTATACATATATATGTATATATATGTACACACATACACACACACACACACACACACACACACACACATATATATATATATATATATATATATATATATATATATATATATGATGTCTTTTCCTAACACAGAATTATAAAAACTGCAGTACGTAGGGGAGTCAGGTAGCAGAAGTGTTTTTGTTGAACGTGTTCTGTTTGTAAGACAAGAACTTGAAAAAAGATTCATAACTTGGAGGAGGTAGTGTATCCCTTTAATTTCAGCATTCCTGGAGGCTGAGGCAGTAGGATTGCAAGTTTGAGCAACTTATCAATTTATAGAGAATAAAGAAAAGAAAGAGAGTCAGAATTATTGACCAATCTATTGCTGTAAACTTCTGAAAATTAGGGATAAGTAAAGACTAAAATTAACCTCTCTTTCTCTTTCTCTCTGTGTCACGCCTGTGCACGCACAGGCATGCGTGCGCGCACACACGTCTTTCATACAGATTTTCACTCTGAAGCGCACATTTTGCAAGCCAAATCTCTCTTGAATATCTAGAAAATAACTCTTCCAGGAAGGTCTTTTCTACTTGAAGATGAACTATATTCAAATAGGAATCAGTGTTGTGTCTATGTACATATATGAAGACAAAGGAACAAAGAGCCAGGAAAACAAAGAAGCAAACAGGGACCATGCCGCGTCCCGCCAGGCAGGTCAACGGGAACCTAGAGGAGGGGGCCTGTGAATGAGGGAGACAAGAGAGACGCAAAGGAACGAGACAAGACAGGCTTTCTGATCAAGTCTCCTTTATTGCAGGTTAGGACAACGTATATAAGGAGGATAGTATGGGGGAGGTAATTTGCATAAGCACGATTGCTATGGCCACCAAACCGCAAGACATTCTGATTTCTTATCAGCTTTTCTATGCTAAAATATTTAAAAGAATGCCCCAGAAAAAAGAAAGGCAAAGGTCACATTAGTTTAAGCCCACAGTCCTTGGAGAAACTGGGCGTTTTCAGAGTGACAGGGTGTTGCCTGCTCTCTCTTCAGCAGCACCAAGTATGGTAGACTTGAGCCAAGATGGAGTTGCTTATGTCTCAGGTCTGGGGCCTCTAATACAGATGGCTCTCAACAAGACCGCACGTCAGACCGTGTTGCTGGAGATGAGTCGAAATTGTGGTCAACACACTGCTGTAGATTCACGTAATTTAAAGAAAGATTTCAAAATTAAAAGGAGCATGAAGAAATTTAAACTTAAATTGAAAGATGTCAGGAAAGAAATGGGAGAGAGAACTAAAGCCATCTCTTAAATAGAGGCCATATTAGAAAAGGCAAAAACAACAACAACAACAAAAAACCCCCCACAAAAGTGGATCCTCTTGGAACTATTTATAATATAATAAAACTAAGAAGATCGTTCCATATTGAAGAAAATGACCGCATATATTGGAAACTAATAATGAGCTAAGTACAGTTAGAGAAAATACAGACAAAAACTGAAATCTGACAAAAAACCCCTGTAATTTATTATAGCATCCTTGAATAATGAAAACCCATATCAAAATGGAAACTAACAATACATTCTAAAATATTCAATAATCTTTTCTAGAAATTTCTAATAAAACGTTTAAATGATGTTATGCCTCAAGAAATATCAGTAAGGTATGGTTAGACCTAAAACGAACACCAAACTTATGAATTTTAAAGATAGCAGTATAATTTTGGGGCATCTGGGCAAAAAGATCAAATAAATTACAAGACAGAAATATCAGGCTGGACTTCGAGTTCACAGTAATAAACATTGTTAGAAAAAAAATTGGCAGGATAAATGCACAATCCTCCAGGAAATAAAGTGTGAGCAGAATGACACACCTGGACAACTTGCTGAAATG
This sequence comes from Ctenodactylus gundi, assembly GCA_004027205.1. Taxonomy (NCBI): domain Eukaryota; kingdom Metazoa; phylum Chordata; class Mammalia; order Rodentia; family Ctenodactylidae; genus Ctenodactylus; species Ctenodactylus gundi. Next base: position 134,722 of record PVKB01004112.1, read on the forward strand.
GAGAGGCCACAGCAGGCATTTTTGATCGTCCAAGCACTTGTCAAATACATTTTCTATAAAACTACCTTGAAGAAATGTTGAAAGATAAACCTCGGTTGGATATTAGTTGAATAGAGTTGCCGCAGCCGAGAGAGTTGAACCTAAAATATGTGTAATTCCCAAGAATGAGAAAACAACTCGTCAAATCACAGTTGCCAAACCCAATGTAGACTGAGAGACAATGAAGAAGCACAATGCTACACGTTGAAAAAGAAAGTCAATATGTGTGGGAAAATACTATTTATTTCGTCTTTGATACTCAGAAATCTAAAGCTATAATCATAGGTCAGGTTTAAGTAATGGAGTTTTGAATGTATTTTAAGTTGTTGCATTTTAGAAGAATTAGCATAGTATTTACTAAACCAGGTTGAAGGAGGAGCTGGATTGATTTCAGAATAGCAGTCTTTCATTGGCTTGGCATTTATAAAATAAAAGATACCGTAGAGTAAATGATGCCATAGGAATAATATTGAACATTAAAATGAGCATAAAATAGTGAAGAAAAAAACTTTTCGAAGCATAGTAACATGAGTGTTCCTCTAACAACAAATATGATTTATGAAACACACACATATACACAAACACAAATACAGCAAAAAAAGAGAATCTGTAGTATAAGATATGATACCAGATTATAAATAATATGTTTGTAATAGCAATGGGATGGTCCCTGTTTATCAACATAGCATATACTCTCAGACCCTCAGGGGGTTCCTATAATGACAAGTAGTACCAAACATGATGTGTTCTGCTTTAGCTTATACATGCATATCCATAGTACAGTTTAATTTATAAAGTAAGCACAGTAAGGGATTACTAAGTGATAATAAAATGAAATATTTTAATAATATACTGCAATTAAATTTATGTGAATGTGGCCTTAAAGTTTGTGGTAAATAATAACAGGTAGGTAGCACATACTGTGTGCATATGCTGGGCCAAGAGAAAACTTGCATCTTGGGTGAGACTACAGTACAGTGTGAGATTTTACTAGGATGCTCCCTACAGTATACAATGTAAAAACCTAGAAATATCATATTTCTGGGATTTTTTTTATTAATGTTTTCAGACTCTGGTTGTTGACATTCCACAGAATGTGAAACTTCAGGTAAGATGCGCACACTTCATGGAATAACATTTAAGATTGTATCATAAATGAAGAGCTCAGAATTCTTGTATTTATGTTCTAACTTAAAAACAAAAAAATTAAAAATGAAAAATTGTAAAAGCATACTGAGCTTGCAAATAAAAATTATAACTTATGCTATTACTATAGACAGACATAAATCAAGACTAAAAGCATCTAATGTGATAAAACAAAAAAGATATTGTGAGTTGAATTGTGTCCCCTCAAGGAGATAACTCCAAGTTCTAATCCCCAGTCCTTGTGAACATGACCTTATTTAGTGTTGGGGGTAGTAGGATCTCTACAGGATTTGGCTCAAAATAATGAAGTTAAAATGAGTTTGTAGTAGATTAGGAAGGGCTCAAGGGCAAAGACTATTACTTCATTTAAAAAAAAACATACAGGCATGAATACATGCAGGAAAGAAACTAACATGTGGGGAAGGAGACAGATTGCATTTATGGTGCCACAGCTGAGGGACACCAAGGATTGCTTGACAGCAATTGGGAAAAAGAAGAAAATGTCCTGTTCAGAGTCTGTGGACAGAGGTGCCTTAGTCCCCAGATGGTTGTTGAATTTCTATCCCCCAGAACTGAAAGACAGTAAATTTGTCTTGCACTGAGTAGCAAAATTTGCAATACTTTGTCATGGCAGCCCTGAGAAATTAGTACAGAAAGGAAACAAAATTCTAATTAATGCTTAATATAATGTATACATTGAATTAAAAAATAATGCAGTTTAATATTTTTAAAAGCTGTGCTTTGATTTATATTTATATTCATTAAGTTCATATTCATTAGATAAGAATTAATGTTTGTTCATAAAAAGTGAAAAGTAAATCATTTAAAAAGTAACCCAAACAGATCAGCCATAGCAGATAAGCATTTTGTCTTAGGCCTTGGAAAGTCAAGTATACAAAACATAAGCCCACAGAAGACTAAATGGCAGGTGAGCGCAACATGTGCAGCTTAAGAAGATCACGAACTAGTCAGGGACAGACATTGTATATAGTTTTCTGTACCAGTTTAGTATTTAAAGATGTTACAGTGAATAAATAGAGACAGTAATGTATAATTCAAATTCGTGAAACAAGAAGTCAGTGATAAAAAGTTAGAAATCATTGTATGCTGTGGTGGTCGTGCATACCCCTAGTCCTACCTAGATGGAGGCTGAGGCAAGAGGATTACAGATTTGAGGTAAATCTGGGAAACTTAGTGAAGACTATTCCAAACAAAAGTGAAAGAGCTGGTGTGTGGCTTGGGAGTAGAGAGCTTGCTTTGCATGTGTGAGCTTCTGAATTCAACTTGTAGTTTAAAAAAAATCAGTCTACCAGCTTGGGATCAGCAAAGAAATACAAAATGAAGGATATGCAAAAAATTAAAAAGAAAATACTATATAACAAAACTTATGAGCTATAACTAAACGGCTGATCGTAAAAAAAAAAAACTAGAGCATTATTTTCAATAAGAATGTAAATCAAAATTTAAACATTAAACTTAAAAGATGTAAAAATAAAGCATGTGTATGCAGCTGTGTATTTCTCTAAATATATTAAAACATTCCATTCCTATTAGAAAACAAGAGTGTCCACCATCACAGCTATGAACGTGGTAAATAAAATGGCAAGAAGAGACTAATAAAACCACTACTTATACTATGAAAGACTTAGAGTAATGGAAAAAGATCAAGGCAACCTGTGGGAAATTATTACACTGAATAAAAGAATACAGGTCTTGAGGAATAGCAAAGAGGGTACGTCACTTGCCTGATAAGCACAGGGCCCTCGGTTCGATTCCCCAGGTTCACATTAGCCAGGCATAGTCGCACATGCCTAAAGTCCCACCTCTCAGGAGGTTAATGCAGAAGGCCGAGGCAGGAGGATTGCTGTGAGTTCAGGACCAGATTGGACTACAGACTGGACTATGAAATGAGACGCTCTAGAAACAGTAAAAATACAAAGAGATAGAAGGCACAAAATTGATACAAAAATCAACTTTGCTGTAGAAAAACAGCTATATGTACAGGTGTTGGAAGTGACTCCATTTGTGATAGATAAAATAACTATGAATTAACTAAAAACATTAGAATCATATTAAACTAGAAAAAGTTAGCACACAAAAAGGACACATAAATAGAAAGTCACTTCAGTGCTAGATTGATAAACTTAACAAAATGAAGATTTTAGTTTGTTTTTAGTTGGCCTATCAGTTTCATTGTATTTCAGTAGAACTGATGATAAGTGATTTTTCTCTCTGATCTTAGTGGTCATATGATCTAATGGTCATATGATGAACTAGTTAGGTGATAGTAACCAGTGGAGGAGTGGAAGAAGAAAGAGGTGAAGGAAGTGAGAATGGCCCTCCAAACCATGCTGTAGATATTATCAAACTCAGTGCTGTCATTCAATGGCAGATACAGTGTTGAACAGAACAGAATCCAAACACCGACCCACATGCATGAGGGATTTGTCATAGTCAGAAGTGAAACTTACATTAGGGCAGGGAGGAGAGATTATTTGATAAATGTGAGGAAAACTAGATGAAGGATAATGATATAAATAAAAACACGAATGTACTCAATGCAAGTGTGGAATCATTTTTAATACTTTGGGGTGAAGCAGACTTTTCTCAGTATAGCCAAGATAATAGAAAACATAGCAAAGAGTCATAAATTCACCCTCATAAACATTTTTTTTAATGGAAAACTGCCGTGCACAATAAGAACAGAGAAAAGAAGATAGATATTTTAAAGAAATACTGTAAATGAGACTATTTGTTTTTACTATACGAATGTCTTTTTATGTACAAACCAATGAGGGAAGTGGGTGTAGAATAAATAATATTTACAGAAAATGAAAAATATAAAACAAATATTCCTTAGTATATGAAAAATACTAAGCTCATTTACAACATAGGAACAAATCATACATAATTATATTGAATCATCATGTTTCCATTTAAAAGTGGAGAGACAAAAACATTCTTTGTCATTATGGCTACATTTCAATTTGTAAACTGCATAAATCAACCTTTCAATAAGTTTATATGTACCAAAACTTAATATATGGCTTATTTTTTATTTAGCAAATTATTTTGAGGTATTTTTGTTCATACATTCTAAAAATTTATACGTGTACATAAAGCCAGACATGTGAAAGCAGATGTTGAAACAGTATTTTCAATACTTAAAATTTTCAAAGTTTTCAATTACAAACAATGAATTTCAGTATCATGTTGTAGTTTGATTATACCATTATTTGTGTTTCAATTTAGATTATATTTTGAAGGATTCATACAAAAGCCTGTGACACATGCATTTTTAAGTTTTATATGACATACCTTGTAAACAAATTATCCATTAAAACACATGAAGGTGGAGGTGAAAGTGTTTGTGATATGCATTTCATGAGAGCTGTTGATACTAACTTACAGAGTATAAGCTTTTGTCTAAAAACTTTAATATTCATTAACTTGTACATCGACGTAGTATAATTCTGTAGGTGCTAGCATACTGAATTGTTTATGCACAAATATGCAATATAACATAGATTATGTCAGAAGGTATTCAATTTTTCACTATTAACTTGGTGACATGCTGGTGCTTAATGAGATAGTAAATCAAGCCGATTTTTTTTTTCTAGCTACCATTATCCTGTCACTATTTATATTTGAAGTATAACTGTTGAACTCAGTCCATTTGCATAGGTCAGTTAATAAAACCTCCAGATATTTAATTTGTACCCATAATGTTTCTAAGCCAGAGGCTCTAATCTTTCTTGATTTAATTTGGCACTCTATTTTTTTATTTTAGAATAGTCTAAGTATTTACTACAAAGATTGTAGTTTCCCTTAAAATTTCATCATAGACCTTTCAGTTCACTCAACAAATATTGACTTATGATCTGGTGCCTGTGTGGCTACGATATTTGTATTAGAACATATAGTGGAAAGAAGACTCATCTGTAAATATCATGCTCTTTAGTGCCTTGTGAGACTGATATTTTGATACTCTGCTAAATATTTATTTACATTCACATTCAAATTTGATTTGCTGAATAACCCACATTGGTGTTAAATGATTTGTAGTCTCTGACAATTGAGCCAGATGGAGGAATGTGTAAAACTAATTATATCGCAGAGTAGCAATTAAATTGATGATTTTAAAAAGGCTTATATGGAAGAAGGGAAGCACATATACCTAGGTCTAGAGATTACAATAAACTTGCTAGAGATTTTGCCGCAGGGTGTGAAGACGTGGGTTGAACTAATGCAGAGTAAATACTCAGAATATCGTACACAAGCTTTGCTTTTCAATCTCCGAATCTAAAACTTAATAAATCTTTGACCATGGAAAAGTTACTTAACCTCTCTGAATATCCTCGATTGGCTGATGTTGATTTAAGATAGAATGATATAATTAAAATAGTAGTTGAAATTTAGTAATACAGTGCAAATATGGGCTCTTACTGTTTTTATTATGAATTGTAGCAAAGAGGAAGGGGAGGGAAGGATATAAAGGATATAAAGGATATAAAGGAAAACAGAGGTGGGAGAAACACCCTGCACTGGGGGAGTTGAACGGAGAGAAAGGCAAGAGAAGAAGCCTGAGAGGTAGGCAGGGCCTGGACCGTGGCTTACCTGACGCCACTTTAAGGAGCTATACAATTGTCCCTGTGTGGGGATTCTCTGCCCTGGAACAGCATGATTTTCAATCTCATCTACCACGGGCTCTGGAATTCTCAAAGAATGATAGTTAAGAATGGAAAGGAAGAAAGTTAATGTTTTTTGAGACAGGCTTTTGCTCTGTAGTCCAGACTCGTCCTGAATTTACCGTGTAGCCCACTCTGGCCTCGAACTCAGGGTAATGCTCCCGTTTCAGCCTCCTCAATGCTGGGATTACTACTATTACTACTCTTGCACTACTATTCCCCCTTTTTTTGTGGTGCTGAGGGACCAAACTCAGAACCTGAGGCTTGACAGGCAAGCTCACTAACTGCTTAGCTACACGTCCAGGCCCAAGGAACTTAATCTGACAGGGATTTTAATCATTTGATTGTAGAATGTAGAGATTTAAGGCAAAGCCGTGGATGTCAAGGATTTCAGCTTGAGATGGGGGTTTTTATGGTTGTCAGCGAGGGAGAGAACACGCTGCGCGGCATGATTCACAGTTCCTCTCCCGCTCTTTTGAGCTCTAGTTCCTGTCTTTAAACAGCTCAGCCTTTTCTACTTGCTAAAATGTCAGCGCAGTTGAGCTTGATGAAGAATAAGAAAGCCGAAAAGTCCCTCCTGACAATTACGCCTTCTTCCATCGGTGTTAATGCTACCTTAAATCACCCCCAAATTTCCCCTGGATTCCCCAGGCACTGATTGGGAGCCGAAGCAGGCTGTAATAATTTAATCTCTCCATAAATTCATAAAATGGAAGTGACAGGATCAAGGTTTGAATCCTCACGTCTCATTTCTGGACGCCATTGCATCTTTATTCATTAAAAGCACATCGGACTCTTAAAAATCTAGTAGTTTTCTTCTTATTTGATTTGATGTAGCATTCTGAAGAGATTTGGGACTTTTCCCTTCTCTGCTTTTACACATTTATATTCCATATAGATGCATTCAAGGTCCCGGATGCTGAATCTGCATTGTTGGGACGAAATCATGAGCTTTTTGATTTAATGTAAGAGCTTCATTATTCTCAGCTGCAACGTTTGGTGCCTTTCGGCTGCCTGAAAATGCCATCAGATTCATCAAAACAAACAAAACTGTGTCAAAATTTACTTTCTGTCTGAGAACAATAGGAAAAGTTGCTGGAAGGGCACAAGGGAATTTAAGGACACACCACATAAGAAGGGGAATAGGTTGAGAATAGATGCATATTTTTTCTTCTAAAAACTTGGTCTCGTGTCATTGTTTTGAAAATTTCTAATAAATTCAGAGAACAATGTTTTCTTCTCAAAGAATTTATATGAAAGATGTTACTGTGCTTTTCTCTTCTAGTTTCTTTATATTTCATGAAGTTGAAAAAAAAAGAATGCTTTTCTTGAATCTCCATTCTTTATATACTCTGTGTAGACAGACCAAAGTTATTTTAAAGAAGGTATGCAAACATCACATGCAGCTGTTCCAGAGAAATCAGTCTTTGCAGTAGAAAAATAACATTTCTGTAATGTGGTTGTTTTCTATTAAAGTGACCCATGTAAAAGAGAGAGTTTAAAATGTATTTTAGCCTATTTCTTATCACTACTGTACAGTGAGCTACCTGAGGTTGGCTACTTTTAAAGACCGGAGATTTAATTAGCTCATAGATTTGGAGGATCAGTGCCATTGTGAGTCTGAAGAAGACCTCATGGTGGATGACACTTCAATACAGAAGCACATGCAAGGGGGGATCACGTGGAAGGAGAAAAACCCTGGTGGGGGTTGGGGGGGTTGGTCCTGATCTTTTCCATGTAAATATTCTAAAAATTAACTCAGGGATCTATAAAGATCCCTTATACTTTTCTTTGTTGTGTTGTCTGTTTCTTTTGGTAGCTTTGAAGGTTGAACCCAGAGCCCTGTGTGTGCTTGATAAGCATTCTGCTACTGAAGTATACCTGAATTCCTCACACCTCTAATATCCGCACACCAGAGTCCAAGTTTTTGACCCCCAAATCCTTGACAGACATTACATCTTCTCAAGAGGAAGGTACATGTACCACTGGTTATACTAATTAAGAAAAATTTGAATGTAATACCAACTAGCAATACATTACAGAGAAATACACAGTAAGGAGAACATTGGGGTGTTAATTATTGCATTTCAGGGCTTAGAATATACTTAGAGGTACTCATGTTTCAAGGCCAACTCTTAGATGTCACAAGAGTAAGTATTTTCTGTCATCTGTGTTCAGTGATGTCTCAATAGTAGCTTAAAATGGGCCCCAGGGATGGAAAGGGAGTATATCCTAGAGAAATTATAAAATGCTAGAAGCTACTCACCCTGTGAGGAAAGATGGAATGAGATAGCCTTAGTTTCTTTGTTATCCATGATAATCTCTAACGTAAAAGGCTCTCATCTCTCTGTATGAGGTACACACTGAGTCATTTTCCTTCCACTGCCTTCACTTTCGAAGTTATGTATAATTTATGCCAGGTATATTGGTTTTGCTTTTGCAGCAATTATATGAAATTCCTTTCTTTGAATATACACATTTAAATCAGTTCAGTGAAAAGAATGAGCTCCGTTAAAAAAAAATCACACAAATATAGATGGCACATATATAAGGTAAAAAGAAATCAAGAAAATGATTCTGGCTAAATACTGTTCTTGGCAGTTTTCCAATATTTATTACTGTAGGTAATAGGTCTTGGTTCTCAGCTACAGTTTCTACCCTGGTACAGTAGCCAGGGAGAATGAAGCAAAGTTTCAAAGAAATATACTGCTCTCTCTCTCTTTATATCTTTTTCTCTGTCTTTCTTCGCTGCAAAGCAAGTTTCTGTGAAAACTCAAGTGGGAATTTCTCTTTTGCGAGTGCTGGCATTGTTTGAGCGGAACACATATCTCATTGCCGTGATCCTGTAGTTGTCCACCCTAAATGTTAAGCCCTCTTCCTGGTAACTCTGTCAGGTCCCTGGCGTCGTCCTTCTTGTGATAGTTGGAAGAAGAAGGGCTGTCTGGGGAGGGAAACAATGTGCGAAGCTATCACTGCATAGTTTTATTTGTGGTGCGTGTTTTCACTGGTTTTGTGGAAAGGGACAAAAATAACGTGTACATGGAGACACGGAAGGGCAAGTGTGTTATCACTCTCGTGTGTACTGTGGTTGCTGTCCTCGGATGGTTTTATGCATGTCTAAGGTATATAAACAAAGCCAGCTCCTTCCAACGACTCACAATAAGGGCTGATTTATATTATGCTGTAGAATCTCTTGCTCACCTGAGCATCCGTGTTGTGAAAAGAAATGTGCTATTTAATCCCCTTTTTGACTGTCACTCTCTTCTCTTCTGGGAAGATTTAAAAGTGAAGATGTAGAATATGGTTTTTAAAGTTTATTGGTGATCAGTGTTTAGAAGTTGGAGGCGAGTTTTCCTTCTTCCCCAAATCTTTTTGTACTCCAGCTTCAGCCCTCTACACATGCCCAGATAGGGACATGAAATAATTTTAGAGTTGTTGAAATAGAGGTTAAGATTAAACCATGGTTTGAATGATTTTAGAGAGCAGTAAGTTTTGCTCAAACATTTCGTCTTGATTTCTATTTGCTCTTTATACAAAAATAAATCTAGATTGAAGGAAGCTGAATCACCACTCAGGCATGAAATGTCACATTGCCTTTCAACTGCAGTTGCTATCACAATGACAGTTAAGTGCTGTGTAGAGAATGCTTGCATTGACTTTCTTCCTTGCTCTAGAGCCAGCTGTTTTGCAGGCACATGAGCATCCATGTTCCATCCTTTCTGTAACATTGTAGCACTGTGCTCTTCAAAGGGAACTTAGGATTCAAAATAAATATGTTTACAATAAAAGTGTTTACAAATGAATATAAAAGAATCTTAAGTAGTTTGTCAATTATTAGATCATAATTTTTTCTAAAGTGTCATATAAGATTTAGAAGCTCAGAAGATTTTATTTAGGAAAGAAGACACGAAGAAAGAGAAAAAGAAACTTGAGCTCAAGTGTTTGTTAAAGCGACATCAAATTCAACATACTTTGTTATATATAGTGCTATATATATGGCTAGAGGACTATTAAGAAGTTGTCACTTTTTTCTCCTCATACAGAAGGGGACAATGGGCCTCCAAAAAATAAATTGTTGGCTCAAGGTCATATGGTTCTTCACAGATGTGGAAGTAGAATTCAGTTTTCTCACATCGCTGTCTTTGATATTTTGTTGATTCTATCTTTTAAAAAAATTAATGTGGCCATCCTGTATGTTATTTCATCATTAGCCAAATGAATTCACTGTGAACATTTAAGTAAGTCGCTATAATTTGGGTTTATAATTTTGCTTCAAAGACTGCTGTATTTGGGTTTGTGAAATGCTGATGGAGAAGGTAGAACACTGGCTCTTGTCCCAGAAGGAGCAGGCTGCAGAGAGAGGACCTGAAAGGAGAGTTCCACATCCCCCCTGTCACTTGACTTTCAGTCTGCCATGCTGTGAACCATTTTACTCTGGCTGCTTCTCTGATATGTGCTTCTACTATTGCAAGCCACCCATGTATAAACTTTGACCTTCTGAAACTGTAAGCAAAAATAAGTTCTTCCTTTCTTAAATTGTGAGTGTCGGGTATTCAGTCCCAGCGATGAATAAGTAAGTAAGATAAAAGTGAAATAGTTCATTTCATTTTGTAAACTTTTGTACAAGTTAACACAGAATCAGACTGGTACTGATTGAGACACATGCTAAATGTTCAAATGAACTTGTCCGTAAGGGTTGCTACTCTACCTCTTAACTTGTGGATGTAGTAACAAGTGTGGACTAGAAAGGGCATGACCAGACTGTGCAAGGAATGAGCTCACATTCTCTACCCTGGCATTTCTGAGACATGGACGGAATTTCTGAAAATTAGTAAATCTGGATAGGATCTTTTTTCCAGCTCACGTTCTGCTTCTTCATACTGTTACACTGTTCCTTGCTTAATGGTAACTCTTTTGGGACTCTCTTCTGACTGAATCAGCAGTTTCAGAGAAGTATGATCATCCTTTCCTGGGTTTCCAGAAGACCTTATATCTAATTGTGATATATCATGTTAAAGTACAGAATAAGTTCATTGAAGATAAGTAGTATCCTTTCAAGCTGTCTTGGGCATTGAGTATGGATTTGTGCCTGGTTGTGTGTGTCTGAAGTCAAAATCATAACCAAGAAGAGACCCAGGATCTAGTCCTACAAAAATCAGTTTGCCACTCAGAAATAGTTACTTAATAAAATAGAAAAAGTTATCATTTGCCTGATAAAATTGGTGTGAAAAAGTGCAAGAATTTTTTTTTTACTACTAATATTAATACATGAAGCTCTTAACTAGGTGCTGTCATTATCTGATTTGTTTGTAGAGACTTTCTCCTTAGACACTCACCGAAAACTGTTCCTGAGTTAGAGTCATGAATTGAACTCAAGCTGGCCCTGATTTTAAACTTGGTTCTCACATTTTTAAACTACTGTCTCCCGGTTTTCCCACAAGTGAGATAAAATAAGTAAATATTTTGAAATGTAACACAACAAGAGTACAGACATGGATGCTTGGGCTGAGCCTTTAAGAAAGGCCCCAGTAGTAGAAATCCAAAGAAATTTTTTAAAGTGTTACTCCTTTGGGCAGAAAGAAGTGTCCAAGTGTCCAGAGATACACGTGCATGACTGGGGTGGGGGTTGAAATCCGCTAATAGAGTTGGAATCCTATTCCCAAATAGCTTCATGTGCTTTCTTTCAGATGACTGATAATCTTAAAATTTTAGCTCCAAACTTTACATTCCTCCTAGCTTGACTCCCCTGGTTTATGGTCTACAACCTTGTCTACCTTTATGAAACACCTTCTGGTCCTTTAAGTTTCAAACCAGAATCAACTTCCCTTTGATTTCTCCTTCAATTTTTTTTTTTTTTCATGAAATCTTCTTAAGTATTAACCATAGCTTCTTCAGGATTTTTTAGTTTTGGAATTCTTGACATTTGAAACTGAAAGATTCCTTAGGTTAGGACTTTTAGGCATTGTGAATTGTTTGGTGTCAACTCTGGACTCTCATCCTTGGATTAGGTGAGCACTCACTTCTCCTGTAATGCCACCAAAAGGTGTCACTGCCATTACTAAAGACCGTTCAGGAACATAATCCTCTCCACTGGAAACTACTTGCCTTTTATTCACTACAACTACATAGCTGCATTTTCAAGGGGAGAAGGTTGTTTCATTCTTCACCTTGGAAAACATTCTTATTGTAACTCTCTCAAGATTTCATTAAATTAGTTGTAACTGGAGAGCTTATTAAAATACAAATTTTGGTTCTTTTAGTCACTTTTTCTCAAGTTTCTTATATTAGTAGACTGGATTGGTGTTTGCGAGTTTACTTTTCTAACACATTTCTTTACATTTCAAGTGGAGTGATACTGGTGATCTGAGGACCACCCTCAGAGTCACTGTCAGTACCAACATGCAGTGATTGTCCCGCGCCTCTACTTGCCCCACATCTCTAAGGCAGCAACAACACATCATTTCACTTCCCCTACCTCAGCTCTGAGATTTGCCCATACCTTCCTCTCATTGAATAAACAGATAAATCAGCGATCCTCTAAGTGCTCTGCAAAGGTTAAAGGGATTTTCAGATATGACATGCCATTACAGTAATGGGATTTGCAAAATTTGGGACTAGATAGAGACAGTTGTGTTTCCAGAATCATTGTGACAAGAGTGCTAAATGAAATGCCTCCAGTGCATTTGAATTTATTGTGATTCTAACAAAGGGCTGCTGTAAATTATTCTGTTGTCATGGCATATCAGGGAAGTTGATGGATAAAAGGACATGCTAATGAGAGTCTAAGTGACAACATAAAATGAAATCAACGGTCTCTCAGCGACTTCTTTTGCAAGATGCTGGAGAAGCATCTATTCTCATCACTGCTGATTATCAGTATCGCTGAATTTTTGGAACTGCACTAACTTTATAAGCCTGTTTCTCCTGAACCAAATCTTCTCTTGTTTTGGGAAAGAAGCTATCTGAGTTACTTTTCTGTTGCTGTGACTCAATGCCTGACATCCATAAATTTAGGGGAGGAATAGTTCGTTTCAGCTCACATTTTCAGAAGGTCACAGTCCATTAAGGAGTGGCCGACAACAGTGGAAGTACATGACAGAGGCAGAGGTGGAGGCAGCACCTCAGTATTACAAGCAGCAAGCCAAGTTGAGACTAGTCCTCCAAGGAAGGCAGGAAACAGCTTATATATCCTTCCAGGTGTTATCCCAGTGTCATCCAGCCTCACCTGGATCCAGGTATGGAATGTGTGGTGAGCCCCCACTACACCCCTGTAATCCAATTTACATGCCTGTAATACACCCCTTCCAGACAAGGCCCTAATCTCCCAAAAGCACATGGTTCCATAGACAACCTCTAACATTCAAATACATGAGACTTTTGGGGGACATTCCAAATCCAAACGACAATATTTCATGCCTGGCCTCCCAAAAATTCATGTTCTTCTCCCTATGCAAAATGCATTTAGTCCTTCTCCAAGAGTTACCAGAGTATTAACGGTCTCAGCATTGTTAAAACAAACAAACAAAAAATTCAAATAAACAACAACAACAAAAAAAACCTCTGGGTCTATAGTCTCCTCCAAGATGTAAAACAAACTTTTAGCTGTGAGCTCCTGTTAAAAACAAAGAGTTAAGCACTTCCAGTAGAAAATGGCACAGGGTAAACATTTCCATTCCAAAAGGGATGAATAAGGGGATAAAAGGCAATAGGACTAGAACAGTTCCTAAAACCAGCAGGGCAAGTTTTAAATCCTAGCCCCATGTCCAGCAACTGGGGTAAATTCTCCTAAGGTATGAGCCCCACCTCTATGGCTTTGTTGCTGGCTGCAACCTCCATCTTCCCTCCTTTGGGCTGGATCCACTCACGGCCTGCTGTGTTTCTCAGCTGACAGTCCATGCTCCTGGCTTCTCCAAATTTTTGGACTCTCTGTTACATCTTAGGCTTCTCCTTCACAACTTCACTCACTGCCCTCCCAGGGGCACATTGCTTGGCCTCCAATACTTTCCTTTGAAATCTGCATAGAAGCCTTCATGAATCCACAACTCTTGGGCTCTTCAATCCTGTATAACCAGGACCACATGGATATAGCCAAGATCCACCACTGCCTTCAGCAGTAGTCTGGATAAGAGAAAAATGCCGACAGATTTTTTTTTTTTTTTTTTTTTTGCCACAGCATAGCACACCTGGTATTTTTAGGCCACTTGCTGATATAGTTCTCCATCCCATCTGAAACTTCTTGAGCCTGGCCTTTCCAATCTACACATTTAACAGCTTTCTGGTCTTCTCAGCTCTGACCAGAATCTTCCATCAAACTCAGCTCAGACCACTCCAAGGCTTTTCCAGCTGGCATCCTTAAACCTTTCCATACTCCTCCAGCAAACTTGTTTCTAAAGGCTTCCGAATCACACGGTCGAGTAAAACACAGCAACAATCCCATTTCTCTGGTACCAATTTTTGTTTAGTTTAGTTACCGTCTAGTTTGTTTTGTTTAGTTACCATCTTTTTCCAAATTTTTTCCCAATTTTTCTAATTTACGTGCCTGTAATCCACCCCTCCAAAGTAGGCTTCAATCTCCCAACAGCACTTGGTTCCTTAGGCAAACTATACCATTCAATCGCATGAGACTTTTGGGGACATTCTAAATCCAAACCACAATAGAAGTTATAGAGAGAGAGAGAGAGAGAAAGAATTATTATTCTTTTGAACTCTTACTGTCATCAGTTTGCAAACACATTGCCTTTTCTAAACACTTCCAAACCTTTCTGTAATCCAATAGTGGTTAATAGAATGGTTGCTATCAGATTTATCAGGATCAGAGGAAGAAAATAAGGCATGGAATCTTTAGTAAAGGTAAAATTGCACTTTTAAATAAAATATAGGTGCTTAGAAGTAGATCTACTTGGGAAAAATGTATCTTAATTTTTTAACTGGGTGTCTTCTGAAAAGGATTTGCCATTCATATTGAGTGTATCTTCATGTATAGAATAGATTGTCTACTCCTGTGTTTTCATTTCAATTTCCACATCAGTTTCTCTCATAAAAGCCAGAAATTTCTTCCTTTGTCTCTACAGGATTGGTTCTATATTCTTTAGACCTTTACACAAATGTCATCTCCAAAAAAAGTTTCTGAGCTCTGTTTCTTAATTCATACCCAGATTTCTTAAACATATCATTCAGCTGATTTCATTTGTGAAGTTAAACACAGTCTGACTTTAGCCAGTGAAATCCTATCTTTATTGACAGTAGGTCTTATCTTCCTGGAATGTCAACTCCTCTTGGGGAGGGCTATCCTTTGGCTTATCTATCTTTAACTTGAACTTAGCCATTCCAATATAATAGTTGCAAATCTGTTCAGTAAGTGGATTTATCCTTCTTCCGTGGTTGGTCTCATAGACCATCAACAATGAAAATATTTAAATTTAGCCATAAGTTGTAAAAAGCCCAATCCTTGGAATTTTGAATCACAGGTGGGATTAATCTTTCTTTTACCCTCCTTGTACATCAATCTTTTATTAGTCCTGCATAAAAAATTATGCAGCATCTATGGCTAGTTCAAACCAATAAGATCATATAGTTTATTTTTACTTTGATTTATTTATCTTTTTGAGTCCAGGTCTCACTCTGTACCCACACTCACTATGTAGCCTAGAATGGCTTTCTCCAAGGACTTAATAACTGAATAAAGTACTTAAAATAGTGCTTCATCTCTATTAAGCATAAAAACTGTAAGTAACAGTTGTTGTATAACACCAGACCTGAGAATTCTACTCAAAATCAGATTTTATATAAATCAGGTTACTGATAATTCAGAAAATACCTCAAAAAACAATGGTTGTCATTAAGAAGTATTAAAAAAAAGCAGTCTAAAAGTGTTGCAAATATATGAATGTTAATGTTATTTTGCATTTGTTTTACCTCAAGCCTATTTAGTTACCCTTTGAGAAAATATTTCAATTTTAAGGTGGAAAGACTGAACACAGACAGGTGAATAGCATTGCCATGAAGTCACACTGAAGAGCAGAATCTATCTTTGATGATCTGCACTGAGAGGTTGAGGTGTGTTTCCATATCTACTAAGCACGCTTGTGTTTTCCTGGTCTTACAGTATTTCAGCAGCAGCTTCCACAGCTAAGGGAGGAAGAAAGAGAAATAGTCACATTCCGAACAGGGGTCAGGGGCATAGTCTACGCTTTGCCTTAGCAGCAGTCGCAATTTGTTAAAGGATTATATTTAAATCACTCAACATTACAATCACAGAGTTGAAATTAAGATATAAAGTCAACATTGAGTGTAAAATAAACTGAAAAGTTAGATGAATCTACACACCATCCAGATTAGTCGGCAAAAAGCCTAAGAATCCCTGCAAGTGTTCTCCAAACAGCCTTCCTTTTAGACCTTTTAGAAGAGTTATAGATTCCTTTATTTCCTTAACATATCACTTCCATCAAGGGAAAGCGTTTGACACTTCTAACCAAAACATAGGCATCCTGAAAAAAATAAAATAATGCTAGGAATAATAATTTTGGTTATAAAATGCAATAGCATTGCATTTGAAATACACATCTTCCCAATAACTAAGCTTTTCTAAGCTAACTAGGTCTTAATTTTGCACTTAAAATATCTGCTGTTTTTAAGTGTTCCTCAAAATCTTAGAAGTTAGCATGCTGTAACATGAGCAATTTAATCTCAATTATTTTCTTTTTTTATGGCAGCCCCGATCTGCTGCTGCTTCCTCATTACAATACCTGTCACAACTATTGCTAAAAAGTGTACCCATTTGCTTAGAGGTATAGGAAGGAAGATGGACTCTTGCAGGGGCAAGAGATGATTTATTCAGTATGACCTTCCTTTTTTACTCCAGTTGTTTACCAGAAAACATGCAGGCTTAACAATATTTATGTACTTAAAATGGTTTAACAAAGCTTACGTAAGAAGGCTTAACATAACTTAAGACAGCTTGAGTCAGGGTCCTGCCCTGTAACCCAGGCTGGCCTTGGACTCATGGCAATCCACGTGGCTCAACCTCCGGAGTGCTGGGATTACAGGCATGTACCACCACACCCAGTTTATGTGATGCTGGGGTCCTCAGCCTCCCGAGTGAGTGCTGGGATTATAGGTGTGCACCATCACACCCAGCTTATGTGGTGCTGGGGAATCAACTCGGGTACGTAATACTTGAAGACTTCTTTAAAGAAAGAACTTGGCCCCAGGCGATCAGGAATGTTAAGCTCCAAGGCCTCCCACAAGACAAGTAGCAGTGGACGTACCACCAACAAGCAGTATGGCCGCAAGTCAAATGCAAGCCAAGAGGTGATATGTGGGAAACAAAAATAGAGAGTGAGGTGGAAGACAGATCCTATTTGGCCACGTAGGTCAAGTTAAAGATGCTGATTTTTATAGAAATGACTACATTGGCTCTGTAATGTTTGAGTGAGATGATCTGAAGTTGTATTTCATTATAAAAGGATCCTTCTGTCTCTGTCTTAGAGAATTGAAAGCAAGAATTTAAATTCTTGACCTGTATTGTTGACAGATGATGTATGGTTCAGGCTTATGACCCAAACTTAGTTCACTGCCAGTTGTTATCCTGCCAGGGAGCTAAAAGTACTTTTCAGAATCTTACATCTTTATATATGTACCTACTTGACACTCTTGATGTGGCCACTTGTCTTGCAAAATAGAATGCGCAAATATTCACTAACTCTAGACCAAGGTTGTCCAACCTATGGCTTGCAGTCTGCGTGCAATCCAGGATGACTTTCACTGAAACCCAGCACAGATTTGTAAAGTTTCTTAAAACATTATGAGATGTGTCTGTATATGTATGTGTGTAATTTTTTTCTTGTTACTTCAGTGCATGGTTCATGAGTGTGAACTTTGTCTACTAGGCATGTCCAACCTGTTGCCCTTGGGCCACATATAGCCATGAATGATTAATGAGCCAGCTCCACAAGATCATCAACTTTTAATACTATTATGATGTGATTTTTACTGATATTTTTCATGACGTCACTGTGTGATGCCAGAGTGGAAACTGTGTTGGTGGCAATAGAACTTTGTACCGGGAATGGCAAGGCACAGAATTCATGTGCGTCAGACATTACATGGACTTATATGTCTTGGCAAGTGAGAGGTAAGGATTACCAGCAGTAGTATTTCAACCTGCCTACATGGGCATGTGTCTGGAAGGCAAGTACTTATTAGGCAGATGTGTCAGTGTTATTTGATTATGACTTTTGAGTTCATTGCATTATTTTACAATGTAATTAATAACTTATAATAGTCTCTGGAACTATATTGTATATTTTGTATATGCAGCCTACACAATTTCTATTTTTTAAATGTGATACAGGCAGGAAAAAAGCTGGATACCAAATCTCTAGACACACGGGAAAATTCACCAGATAATAATAAGTTCAGATAATGATACTAGGCCTACAGCCAACACAATCCAGTCATTATTTCCTGATGCAAGCTTTTAATCTGTAGAGCAAAGGGAAGGAAATGGTGGGTAAGTGGAATGAAGGGCAGAATATGGGCAAGACCCAAATGGTTATATCTGGAAATACATAAAGGCCGAGTGACAAGATCTGCTTGTGGACCAGATGTCACCTGTGCAATACAGCTGTCAGAGGTGACCCCGAGCTTTTATTGTGAATACCTATGGAAGATGGGGACCACTTCTGAGCTGATGATGACTAGGAAAGAAAACCCTGGGCTGGGGTGGAGGACATCAAAATTATGTCATTTTAGATGTGTGCATTTGGGGGTATGCAACAAATATTCAAACAGAGGTGTCTGATGAATGCCCACACGACAGCATAGACAGCATGTACTATGGAATTGCAGAAGAGGGCTGAAAGTAGGGGGGCTGCTATATGGTGAAATTTTTATATTAATAAGACTAGGAATAATAAAATATATAATAAATAAAATAATAAGTGAATAATACTCTGTGAATGTAAAAAGCACTTGTTAGTCTGAAACATGCACGTGGCTGACCCCCACTGTACGGAGAATCGTTGTGAGGGGCCCAACTGTTGTGTTCAGAGAGGTAATTGCTGTTTTTGCCCCAGAACAACCCTGCCAAGGAGACTCTGAAGGAAGGTGTGACCACAGTCGGGACACTCAGGCCTAGGGAATCCCCACCGGCCTTGCTAACCTGGTTCGCACGGCAGCTCAGACCCTTCCATGCAAATTCCCCCACCTCTTTCCTGTACAGTTAGACTTGCTTCATGCCCTAATGTCTGCCCTGCCTCCTGCTTTCTTAGGTCCCTTCCCATTGTTCTCACATAAGTGTTTCCCATAATGCAATCCTTTAAAAAAAAAGCCATTTTGATGTCCCCATCAAGCACCCAAACTAAAGGCAACCACCGGAGTGTGTCATCTCGTCAAATCCCCATGGTAGCTATTAAAATGACTCTCTGAACTAGACTTTTTATTTCCATTTTACAGACAGGGGAACTAATGGTGCAACACATTAACTTATTTGTTTTATTTTATTTTTTGGCTTTTATTTAAGAAGATACTATTGAGTGGCTGATGTTGTCAGAAATAGCACTAAGACTTACATCTCTGGCTTTCTAACTCTGAGCACATGTATACACCAATGTATGACAGTAGCATTTCTCAACCTGAGGTGACTTTTTTGGTGAACATTAAACAATGCTTAGAAGAATTGTTCATTGTCACAAGGGACAAAGGATGGTATTAGAACTGACCTGGTAGAGGCGCTGCTAAACATAGCACCATGCAGAGGTCATTACTAACAGCAGTGAATTATTCGGCAGAGAATATTTGTAATGCACAGACTCAGAAGCCTTGCCTTACACTAGTATTGTTGGGTAGACCTAGAAAAGGAGGCAGTGTCCAAACCAAAATGAGTATCAGAAAAAGCCAGACAGGCCTAGAGGTAAAATAGAAACAAATACATAAGCTAATTCTTTGTGTTTAAATAAGAAAGAAGTGATCAATATAACTTGAATACATTTCTGCTAAATTCTTTCTTTGTAAATAATCTGAAAATCTGGGTAGCCCAGAATTCTGGTAACCAAGAAGCCTTGGGCTAACTTTAGATCAATTAATTTTGGGGAAGCAAATAGTACTCCAGCACTGCTGAGGAAAATTATCACTCTTTGTGTGTGTGTGTGTGTGTGTGTGTGTGTGTGTGTGTGTATACACATATATGCATATGTACAGATTACCTTGTAGATATAAGATTTTTAGAGAAAAAATATACATTTAATACTAATATTGAGATTATCTAGCTAATAACTATTAGCTTGCTTTCTTGTTTATTATCATATTCTTTCACTTTTTTATCCATAATCCGGGGCAGCTCTTGTGTATAGACATAGGTATTTATTTATTTTTAAAGCAACAAACCAAACACTAGTAATTCTTCTTGTTTTGACATTTATATGTTTTTTATTCTATATTGTGTATGAATAATAATATTCTGTAACCTGAGATGTGGGACTTGAGAGTAAGAAAAGTGACCTCATCCTGAATAGAATTACTTTGCTGTGACCCAGAGATTTTTAACACATGGAGGTTACTAATTGGCGATTATTTGCGTTTCCACTTATAGATATTCTGTCGGTTAGCAACAGTTTCACATTTACTCTACTACTTTTATAGATGTATGGTATACACAAACACACACAAACACACACACACACACACACACACACACACACTCACTCTGGTTTACCAGTTCTCACATGGTTTACCTGATGCCAAAGGATAAATTAAACATGACTTCATAGGTGCAAGATCCATTAGTAGACTTTACTATAACCTATTTTCATACACCTTCATTGAATGTGCCGAAAAGTTGAGTGTCCCAGAATATTAATGAGGACGCATATACGTATCTTGGCTGAATCTATCATTCAGAATCATTAAAACATTATTTTCTGCAGAAAATACCACCCCCCAGGTGGGGCCAAAATTGTACTTTTCATGACATAAACATTGGCTTTGTCATTTCCTGTTATAGTGTTTTGTATAGTGTTTTCCTGGTCTAGAGGACTCCACGGCCATGAAAACAGGAAATTGTAAGGATTTTTTAAAGAACTTGGGGCTTTGTGATGAAAGTATCAAGTATTGAGGGGCGTTCATCTCCTTTTGAGCAAATGTATCTCATTAAATTAGCTTATTTACTTATTTACTTACATATTCTTGCCTGGATTTTATTGGATGCTATAGAATTAAGTTCCATACACATTATCTAGAAAAATGTACTGTTTAGACTCATGCAGTTAAGACATATGCTATAATCTTTTTTCAGATTAGTGTTTTGATTTTTGGAGAAGAAGGGAAAAGAAGCGAAGCCTAGCAGGCTGAGCAAAGGGTTGAAATGTTCTGCAGCTACTTCTACTACAGGATAGTTACGTCTGTGGATCTAGACGGGACTGATCAGAGTAGAGTCATATTTGCTAGAGTATTCTGACCATTCTGCGCTCTGCATTTAATCTTTATGAAATCCAAGATGGTGGTGGTATATTTTTCATTGCACAGAGAAGAACACACATAGAAAATAAAGTTGAATAATCTTACTATATAATATGCATTTATAAATATAACCTGTAATTATAATTGACATATTTTTGCTTAAAAAATAAACCCAGGAGGGGACTGCAGGAATGGCATGGTAGTTAAAGTGCTTGCCTAGCAAGCACAAGGCCCTGAGTTCAATTCCCCAGCACCACATGGCATGACAAGGGGTGCATACCTGTAATTCCAATTCTTGAGAGGTTGAGGCAGGAAAATTGCCATGAGTCCAAGGCTAGCCTGAGTTACATAGTGAATTCAGGAGCAGCCTGGGCTGCAGAGTGAGATCCTCTTTCAATAAATAAATAGATAAATAAATACTCAGGAGGTTTCAGTGCAGATCTGAAGATTGTGAATAAAAGCAACTGTGAGTGTGGCTTTTGCTAATTGCATCCCTCATTGAGTGCCACACAGAGTCTTGGAGAAGTGACTGAGAAAAGTATACACACCATTTAAAATATGTGGAGCTGAGGATTCAGGAGCCTGGACTTACAGGAGGTAGGGTTAGAAATTTGGGAGACAATTAGGACTACTTCTTTGGACTGTATGTCTTCATTTGTAAGACTGAATGGATGGAATTGTGTATTCGTTAAAGCCCTTTCTTGATAGCTAAGAAATATTCTCCCCCTAAAAAATATCGTTGATCATTCTTCCCATTAGATCTATTCTGAGTAAACAGAGTTATAGTTGCTTTTTGCTGCAACAAAGTGAACCACAGAGTATGGAGAGTTGCTCGTAGCTGGAATTTACTTCCGTGCTGTCTGTTTAGAAGTACAAGAATAAAGCTGTAATATGGGTTCTGCACTGGTTTACCGGTTCTCACGTGGTTTACCTGATGCCAAACGATAAATTAAACATGACTTCGTAGGTGCAAGATCCATTAGTAGACTTTATTCTAGTATAACCTATTTTCATACACCTTCATTAAATGTGCCAGAAAGATGAGTGTCCCAGAATATTAATGAGGACAGTCAGTGAAAAAGCTTAGGTTTATCACACGAGAGAGCTTTCCATGAACGCAGTGCCTCAGCCTCAGTTAGAAAGCGGTCACATTTTCATAAATTGAACATGTTGATTTGAAATTGTAAGAGACTTAAATATATCAAAACGCTCCTATTTTACCAACAGTGTTTGAATAAAGAAAAAGTGAACTCAGAATTTTTTCCCATGAGAACCATTGTACTGAGTCTCCTGGAAACTGACTTTCCCTGACCTATGATGAAGCTTCTTGAGCTGGTAAAAAGAAAACCCTCATGTGAAATGGAGAAAGCAAAGGTGATCACTGTTCGCCAAGATGAAAAGGGCAAGAATACATGGAGAATTTTTAAAGTAGTTGAAACAGTCAGCATGATACAGTAATGGAGAACCTACGATGTTATATATTTGTACAAATCTGCTTTTGCTGTGAACTTAGAACTTCCATTCAAAAAGTCTTAACCATAAACAAGTTGCTTTTTCATGATGAGCCTTGGTTTTTTTTTTTTTTGACATTGTCATGACCATACCCCTTTTCCAACAGTCTTATATCTTCTGTAACCTGACCCTATCTGTTTTCTTACAAATATAAAATGATTTGTTCTTATCTAATAAACATGTTAGTGTCTGACTATAAGGAGATATAAATCTGAACTCACAAAGAATTTGTGTGTAGGTCTTTACAGCCAGAGCTGAATGTTTATAGTTTATTTTTGAGGAATCTGTAATATCCTATTTAACGTTGCAATGGTAAGTCTGAAAGCTATAATCTTAATAGTGAAAAGTAGACTAAAATTGAGATTATTTGGGGGGCCTGTTGTGAATGAGTATGCTTAAAATCACATGAAAGTGAGAAAGAAATTCTGCAGAAAAAATTGCACAATTTATCAGATAACATCGATATTGAAATTTGAACATTTTTCAAAGTAGAAATGCTGCTATAAAACTTACATCTGAGGCTGTAGGAGTGGCACAGTGGTTAAATTACTTGCCTTGCAAGCAAAAGTCCCTGATTCCATTCCCCGGAATCACATAAAGTTGGGCGTGGTGGTGCATGCCTGTAATCCCAGCACTCACTGGGGAGCTGAGACATGTGGATTCTCCTGAGTCCAACACCAGCCTGGGGTATACCAGTGAGTTCAGGACAAGCCTAGGATATGAACTGAGTCCCTATTTCAAAAGAAAATAAGAAGGAAGAGATAAAACTTGTACTAGTTTTTAAATATAATTGAAAAGAACTGCCTTAACTTGCTGTTTTTTTCATGAGTACTGTTAACATCAAATATCTTTCAATATGCTCGTGAAATTACTATGTTTCTTGTGACTAAACACAGTTTTTCAGAAGTTGGCTTAATCCTCATTCCCTGACACATTTGCCAGAATTCAAAGATA